>JAADXZ010000178.1:0-34662 GCA_023338055.1 Phytopythium mirpurense
CCACACGTCCAAGAACGACGGCGTGGTCGAGTTCCCCAGCTGCGTCGCCAACCTCGACGCGTCCAAGTTCTCCTCCGACTACTCGAGTCCGTTCTACGCCGCCAAGCTCAACCACGGCGACATGACCTTCCACAACGGCGAGGGTCTGCTCAGTAAGGCCAAGAAGCCCCTCAAGTGGTTCGAGTGCCTGCTCTAGTCGACGCGTCAGTGCAGCAAAAAGACAGTGAGCGGTCAGGATTCGTCAAATCATGTGAACAGGAGCGGATTGACGCTCATCATAACTACTTCAACAGAGCACAACTGCCGTTGCAACTTGAACTTGAGCGCGTCGTTTTCTACAGCGAGTTCTTTCGCGAGTTTCTTCGAGTGGCCCGGCATAGCTAATGAATCCACGGATCCACTGCACGAGCACTGTTATTTTCGCTTTGGCAAGCTCCAGCTCACGACCAAAACCGCGTCCCCACCCTCAACCGTTCACCAAGATGCTGTGCCGTGTGCTTGCTCTCGCCGCGGTGTTCGTCGCTGTCGTCCTCGCTGGCAACCCATCGGCGGATTCTGGCATCGTCGAGAGTGAAGCTGCTATGGCGGACGCACTCCCTGGGGTGATCGTCATGACGAGCGCTCAAGGCGTGACGGTGCAGCCAACGTCGTCTGTCATTGCCAACAACAACGTCGCGGTCGGCAACAACGTGCTCGTTTCCAAGAGCAACATTGCGATAGGCACACCGGCCGCAGCTTTGACGGGGGAGCAGCAACGTGCTCAGGAGATGGAGTACCTCTTGATGACAAGCATTTCCAGCGACAAAGACAGCAAGGCTGGCGTCATCGGGGACTTGATCGGAAGCGTGCAGCCCAAACGCTCCAACTGATGTGTCGTGCTGCTTTACTCGGGTGGCTCCGTCGTCGGTGTCGGGTTTGAGTTTTGCTGATGAAGCAGGCAGGTGCCAAGTGTTTGTGGCCGTGCATTGGAGCTCCTAGCATGTGAACGTTCTTGTGTTGGCCAATTGAGCAGAGTTTGCGAATCGAATCGGTTCGCTCATGGCAGTCAAGTGTTTGGATTCCATCACATGGCTTGGAGCTTACGCAGGAGCTTCCCGAGCTGGTGCTGCTGAGCATTCTCGAATAGCTGCAGCGAAAGCAGGCGCTCTAATTGTGCGTCGTGGCGCGAGATAGTCTGGTCTGGCATGCGAACTTTCGGGAAGTTGAGTGCTCTATCACCTTGGAAAGCTGGGCACTGCGACCACGCCATCAACCCAAAGCGAACCTCCTCGATCTGAGTTGCGATCTCCACGAACGCCTCCCTCCCTATCTCGGCCTTGTCGATGGTCGAACTGTTGGCATGGAAGAGGAACAGCTGCTTGAGGACTTCTTCGTGCTCAAAGAGGAACATTGCCGTATGAAACGACCGCAGCGCGCCACAGAAGCCGGAAGAGAAGTCCATGACGTGGCGCCGGACACGGTTCGACGGCTTGTACACTCGGAGTCCCCACTTGTCGAAGGCTTCATGCACTGCAGCGAGTCCCGTTGCTTTGCGATTGTACTTGCGCGCAGCTGCCTGGCCTGTCGTGAGCGGATACAGCATCCACGCGTTTCGGAGCGACCTGCACACTCGATGCAAGAGCCGATTCACGAGTCGGATGTGGATAGCGTCTTGATACGTGAGGAAACAGATGACGCGCTCGACGCACTTGACTGGCCACCGCTCCGTTTTCCCGGCTTGGACGCGGAGTGGAGCAGGAAATATCACAAGGGAGTATATCGGCCCTGTGTCTTTCCTGGGATTCGAGTTGGTGTTGCTGGGGCCGATCGTAAGGCGAGGTTCACTGACTGAACAAGTCACAACCAGCGCCAGCCTCCCGCACTTGGTCACTCCGATTGGTTTTGATGAGTGGAAGGCCGACTTGGCGACATGGAGACATTCCCCAACGTCCGAGAAAACCATCAGCTGCTGCAACGCGGCATCGCACACCATCACTTCGCCATTGGCTCCAACTCCGAGATCACACGGGTCTCTAAAGCAGGACGTGAGGGGAGGGATCTGTGACGCAGGGAACGAGCCAAAGCCTGTTGCCTCAGTCGCTTCTTCTGCCATCGTGTGAGGGTCACGGTAGCCGCCCCATACAGCAAGCAGTCTTCCCTTTGCGTTGAAACGCTGGACGCGCTTGTTGCCGTGGTCGAGCACGAACATGTCGCCACTCTGGCTGATGTCCAACGCGCAGGGGCTTGTCAGTTGCCCTAAGCGCCAGCCATGCCGACCTACGATGGCAACTAGCCCTCCAGTGGCCGTCAGGACGACTACTCGATGGTTTTCCGTGTCAACGACGGCGATGTGGCCTTGCGGAGTAAACTTGAGGTCGCTCAAGCCGCGGAACTCGCCTCGACCGGCGCCAGTCTTGCCAAAGTAGCTCCGCAACTGGCCGCTTCCAGAAAACACTTGGATGCGATTAAGCTTCGCGTCCGCGACGGCAATGTCTCCGCGCAGGTTCACGTCCACCGCTGCTGGAAGCATAAACTTCCCCGGCGCATTTCCGTGGCCACCAAGCGGGAAACCACCGCCGCCACTCCCGAGAACGCTGACTTGCTGCGTATCGCTGTTGATCTCCACTCGGACAGCGTGCAGACAAGCACGGGCTGGATCGCAAAGGATAAGGCAGCGGGTCAGTGCATTCCAGCAGCAGCCGCGCGCTGGTGGCGAGACTCTGTCTGTCAAGTTCGCGAAGAATCCGTCGTCCAAGTAGCTCGCGGAGTCCATGTTAGCATAGCTTCGACCGCAAATGGGCGACATGGTGAGCTCCATGACGCCGACAAATTGCTCTGTCGTGAGGAGCGGACGCTGGATGGGCTTAATAATAGACGCTCATAACGATCTAAAAGAGTTTGCGAGTGCACCTAATGCCACCAACTCACGCGACTCTCACGCGATTCCTTCTTCTTGTGGCGTGTCCAGCTCGACCTTGCGATAGGCCGCTGCCTTCTCCATCTTCCTGATCAGGAGCAAATATCCGACCAGCACACCGAGACAGATCGCACACAGCCCGAAATTGACGGCGAAAAGCGACGCCCAGTTGGGAAGGAAACCGGGCAGCAGCGGTAAGATCGTCCTCGCGATCGACGCCGACGAGCCGAAGATGCCCATCAAGAAGCCCTGACGCCGCGTACCAAGCACCTTGGAGAACGCCGACACGATGACGGCGGACGTGACGGGGCAACCGACGCTCCAAACAAACACCTCGGCGAGTACGAACGCGTCGAACGCGGAAGGGTCTGCCATGTCGCTGGCGCTGCTGGCGAGCGTGCAAAGCAACAGCAAGATGGTGTTGCCCAGGAGAAGCATCGCGAACCCAAAGATGACGAAGCTCACGTCCGAGAAGCGCTTCCGGAGGCACTGGATCCCGGCGTAGGTCACCAGGCCGAGCAAGCCGACCACGAGATAGAAGAGCGACGTGTCCCGCGTGGCGTCGACGGATTTCTCCGCCTCGAGGGACGCGCGGCCTGTCACCGCGTGGAACAGCGGCACGTTCACCGTCTCAAAGATGGACAAGATGCCGCGCGCGTTGAAGTTGAGGAAGATGAACACGAGCATGCCTGCGGTGGCCATCCTGTCCGAGAGCAGCGGCGGAGCTTCAGAGGTCTGAAGAGGCGTGTTGGTCGCCTTGGCTTGGCTTCCGCTGGCTGCATTTGGCGCGGGCGACGAAGAGTGGGCGTGTTTGGCGTCGGTCGGCGCGTCGCCTCTCGATATGGTCTCGTCGAACACGAGGTTGTTGAACGCGACCGTGATGGCGTTTAGCAGCACTAGGAGGAATCCGGGCGCGGTCATCCGGTTGAAGATGATGTATCCGCCGTCGAGCTGCACCTCTGCGTTTCCGACGACGCCTCCGAGCGCTGGCGTGAGCGCGTACGCGAGGAAGACCACCGTCGCGAACAGCGTGAAGTACTGAAGCCGCTGGTCGACCCGGGTGAGCGCAGCGATGTTGGCGCGGCAGACGCTGCGGTTGCCCGCGCCAAAGCCGACGACGAAGCGGCTGAGCGCCAGCAGCGCGCGGCTGCGGATCGACGGACTGTACGGCAAGATGTAGAGTAGGTTGCCGACGATCGCGCAGCCGCCCGCCACGTTATAGAGCGTGCGGAAGGACACGCGGTCGCAGAGCCACCCGAATAGCAGCGACGAGAAGAAGCGGCCGACGCTGAACACGGACGTGAGCAGGCCGACGTACACGAGGTCCCCGCCGAGCTCCTGCGCGTAGGTGAAGAGCGTCGGCAGCACAAGCCCCCGCGCGGCCTCGGCGCCGAACTCGGACGCGTGGATGAGCGCCATGTGCAGGTACCACCTCGCCAGTCGAGCCTTGCGGTGCACCGGCGCCGCATGGTGCAGCGCTGACCCGGCTTTTTTGCTGTCGGTGTGGACCTCAAGCGCTGGCTTGGGCGGCTTGGCGGTATCCGAGTCGAGCGGCGGAGTTGGTGAAGATGCGACCGCCAGCTCTGGCGTCGAGGCGACAGGCTCTGCCAGACGCGGAGCCATTTCTGTACGCAAGTTACCCGCCGGCTGGAGAGAGGGAGGCTCGCCAACTGACCAAGAGGAGGAGGCGAGGTTCGCGATCGAACGGCGAAGCAAACATTGGACCTGTTCGAGTTGACACGCGAGTGACTCGCGTGACGCGACCGGCTTCTTATCATTTCAGCAAATCAACATGAAGACTATATTCTTTTAAGCCAATCAACATGTCTTATTACTACCGACTGTATTTCTTAAGTAAGACCAAACATTTAGTATCCCTATTAGCTGCGTTTTGTCCTTATTTAAGGGGTTTTTGCTCGAAAGAGTCGGTGCGCGATTACGCTATCACTCGCTCTGATGATCAGAGGTTCTGAGTCAGAACAGAGCTCTTCCATCCACACCTGTGGTCGACGCGACCTACGGTGCCAGCAATACAAGACCCCCTCGATCTCGACTTCTATTGCGGCACAGGCCTGAGCGCGTCGCCGCCATGGACTGCACGTCGCCTTCCATGCTCATTGGCGCCAATTGGGCGACCGGCAGGGGCGACGGCGCGGCTCCTGCGCTGCCGGAGCTCTCTCTGGACGCGGCGGCCGCGTCGCTCGGCAGCGATGACGCGCCCGCCGGCACGGTGAGCCACCTGGACCACACGCGCGAAGGCTCGCGCAACGTGTTCAAGTTCGGCGGCACGTCCGTGGGCAGCCCCGCGCGCCTGTGCGGGCTCGTGCGCATCGTCCGCGAGGAGCGCGCGCGCGTGCTGGCGGTCGTGGTCTCGGCCATGGGCCACACGACGGACCACCTGCTCGAGGCAGTCAACTTGGCGGCCAAGGGAGAGGCCGACCGCGCGCTCGCGGTCGTCGACGCGATCGAGAAGCTGTCGATCGACAATGCGCACGAGACGCAGCGCCTGGTGGCGGCTGAGCTGCGCCCCGGAGCCGCGGTCGGCGTCGAGGACATGACGGAGGAGGTGGCGGCGTTCTTCAAGCCGCTGCGGGAGCTGCTGTACGGCATCAGCTTGCTGCAAGAGAAGACCGCGGCAGCACTCGACATGGTGCTGTCCTTTGGAGAGCGCATGAGTGCTACTATCGTCGCCGTGAGTGCTCTATGCGCTTTCTTCGCGCACACACACAACTGGATGGGAATGGCTTACGTATGTGTGTATGTGACTTGTTTGGCCTTATGGGCTGCGTATATAATGACATCGACACGACAGAGACTGCTGACGGCTGCCGGTGTCAAGGCCTTCTTCTTGGATGCGCGTGAGTGGCTCGTGACGGACGCGACGTACGGCTGCGCTGTCGTCGCGTTCGACGAGTCCAAGCAGAGGCTCCAGGCGCTAGCTGCGGACTGGGAGTCCCGCGGACTGCCCGTCATCACGGGTTTCATCGGCCAGGCGCGCCCCGAGCTCGGAGGACGCACGACGACGCTCGGCCGCAACGGCTCGGACTACACGGCGACAATCGTCGGCGCGGCGCTCGGCGCCGACTACGTCGTCATCAACACGGACATCGCTGGCGTCATGACGGCCGACCCGCGCATCGTCGAGCGTGCCGTGGCGCTCTCGCACCTGAACCACCACGAGGCGCTCGAGCTCGCGGTCTACGGCACCCGCATGTTCCACGCGCGCACGATGGTGCCGCTCATCAAGGCCGGGGTCACCATGCTCATCCGCAACACGATGGACCCGAGCGGCCACGGCACGTACATCAGCAGCGTCGACCGCACGGGCAAGCCCGAGACGTGCACGACGTCGCTCGAGAACCTGACGATGCTCGAGGTTCGCACGCGGATCATCCAGGACGCGAGCCTCCAGGGCACGGACGCCGCGACGGGCGCCATCAGCGAGAACATTGGCGCGCGCATCACCAAAGTGCTCGAGACTCGCCGCATCCCCGTGTGGCTCTCGATCCGCGGCGCCCACGGCCAGGCGATCAACGTTGTGATCCCGCGGAACTGTGAGGAGATTGCTCGCGACGCCATCCACGAGGAGCTCGCGGCCGAGATGGAGTCGCACGAGGTGGACCCACTGAACGTGCAGTCGCCCGTGACGATGCTGTCGATCGTCGCCGAGGACTTTGCGCTCGTGCCGTACAACCAGACCAAGTTCTTTGGTGCTCTCGCCGACGCCGGCATCCCCGTGCTCGCCGTGGGCCAGGGAACGAGCTCTCGGTCGCTCAGCTGCGTTATCCACGGCCAAGATACCAAGGTGGCGGTGCGACGGGTGCATGACGCCTTCAACGTTGACCATGCAGACGTCAGCGTCGTGCTGCTCGGCTGCAATCACGTGCGTCCACCGGCTCTGTGAAAGCCTTATCGGGCAAGCCATGACTGACGTGTTCTTGTGTTTGTTGCGTCCGGTTGCAGATCACTCGCGAGGTCCTCACGCAGCTACAGCAGCAGCGAAACACGTACCTCCAGCAGCACAAGGCGCAGGTTAAGATTGTCGGCTTTGGCTCGAACTGCTGCCGGTTCGAGTTCAACGCCCGCGGCTTCTCCTTCGAGGAGCTGCTCACGCGGTTGAAGAGCTGCGAGAACAGCGCCCCGCTTCGGGATACCGGCGGCGCCTACACGGGTGCTCCGACGGTCTCTCAGCTCGACGAGCTCCAGGACTTGCCTATCCCCATACTCGTGGACTGCTCGGGCCAAACGCTCAGCAAGGACCTGTACGGTTCCTGTCTCGAGCGCGGTATCCACGTACGTCTCTCGGTCAGATTGGCCAGTCCCAACCGCCGTCTTACCACTCACTCACTCACCATGCTGGCCTCTTGTCTCTCGTCTAGGTGGTCGTGTCGAACGCTCGGTCCGTGTGTGAGCTGCCGTCGACAACGTCCCGCGAGAGCGTGGCCGACAAGCCCAAGGCGGCAGGCCGTGCGTTCCTCATGTACACGTCCACGATCGGCGCGAGCCTACCGGTGATCGACACCCTCGGCAACATCCTGCGCACGGGCGACCGCGTGCTGCGCATCGAGACGGCGCTGAGTGGCTCCATGGGCTTCGTCACGAGCGCGGTGATGCGGGGCGTGCCTCTGTCCGCAGCCGTGCGGGAGGCGCTTGCTCGCGGGTACTGCGAGAAGGACCCGCGCGAGGACCTCGCGGGCACGGATGTCGCTGCCAAGATCGTCGTCCTTGCCCGCGCTCTCGGAGTGCGCGTGAGTATGCGCACTATCAAGGTGGAGCCACTGGTGCCCCAAGAAGTGCTGACCGGGCTGCCGTGGAGCGGCCGTGAGAGCGACGCGGACGCGTTCTGCGAGGCTCTGGCGGCCCACGACGACGCATTCCGTGCCAAGTTCTTCGCTCCCGCAGTGGAGCAGGGTAAGCGGCTGCACTACGTGGCGTCTATGGACCTCACGCGCTTCCCGGCGATCCGCGCAGAGGTCAAGCCGGCGCTGATTGACGAGAGCCACCCCGCCTTCTACGCGCGGGACAACGAGATCGCGTTCGGCTTCTACACGCAGCAGTACCAGGTTAGTACGAGCGTGGCGTCTTCTGTCCTCTTTCTACGCTGGCAAGCTTCATCTAACACTGATGCTGTTCGATATGCGCGACTAGCCGAGCCCGCTGGTGCTCAAGGGGTCGGGCACGGGCGCGAGCGCGAGCGCCACGGGCGTGCTGCGCGATGTGGTCACGATCCTGTACACGCTGCAGGGCAAGAACCTCCGCCTGTAACTTGCCAGCGACGGGTGCTGACGGCCACCGACGCTGCATGGCCGCGCCATTACCTCGTGCGGGAGGCCGAGCCCCGTGGTGTCATCGGACAGCCGCGTGGGTTTGCATGTTTGCTTCGTGTTTGCACAGCTTCGTGTAGATAGACAAGGGACAAAAGCACGAGACGAGCGCGCGGGAGCACTCCTCCGCCCACCAGCCTCGACCTCTGTAGACGCAACTCGTGCCACCACCGCGGTCGCATCAGTTGCAGCGCCTCCTGTAGCCTGCTGGTCCACTACTGCATAACCTAGAATCTACTCCCCAAGGTGGATCACAAGGTGGATCACAGTTCCGTTCTCGATCGCAGTTAGGCTTCGCGAGTCGCGACCGGGGCGACCTATTGGTTCGACGCGGTCCTGTCGGTGCTCGGCCAGCTCTACCTCGGCCAGCACTTCACGTACGCGCTCCCGAGCATCGAGATCGCGAGCGTGCTCAGCGTGCTGCTCCTGTCCGTGGCCGTCGTGGTCATGGGCTTCAACCCGCCCGCGAACGCCTTCTCCATCGGCTACAAGTGGCTGCACTTCGCCACGCCCAGTCGTACTCGATGAGCATCTTCGCCGGACTCGTGAACGCCAACTGCCCGACTAAGTTGGCCACATCTAGGGCGACCGATGGGCCGATCAGCTGTCTGAGGCTGTCGGACGCGCCCCTGGCGTACGCGGAGCTCACGGTCAAGGCCTACGGCGATACGGTATTTGGGATCAAGCACGACGACATCTCGCTCAACCTGCGGGTGCAATCGCGCTGTTCGCGCTGCTCAAGCTGCTGGCAATGCGCTTCGTCAAGCACCAAAAGAGATAACAAATAGTCCAGGAGCGAAGTGCACCAACTCTACATCGCTATTGAAAGCGACGTAGTCGTACAAAGCAGAGGTTACCGACCCCAGACATAATAGACTCGGTATCACACAGCTCCACCGTCAGCTCTTGTGCTCGGCGTGTGGCAATGCAGCATCAGAGAACACCAAGCAGAGCTCGGCTATGCTCAAACACCTCGGGGGTATAGTATCTGAAAGTGGAGGAGGCGCCGGAGGATCAACTTGGTGCGAGCCGTGCTGATCACGAGCAGGCGCTTGAGTCCGAGCGCTTGTACTGCTAGTAAGCGAGGCTGCGTTCGCTTGGGGAGTGGCTATAGGGGAAAGCGCTAGAGGGACTGCAGGGCGATATACAGGCACTGGTGCCCCAAACCGGCCTTCCCAGTGGCGACTGCAGTGAGAAGCCAGTAAGCGCCTGCGTATGACACGGTTGCATTCGCTCACTATTCGATGCAGTACATTACTCGGTGGTCGCTGTCTTCCACGCGGTGGATGGAGGCGTGAGTGACGTCCAACCAACCCGCAACTTCAAGGTCGAGGTGCAACCGGTTCTCCTCAGATTTCAGATCTGATTCTAGTGTTGGAAACACCAACAGTGTTCGCGTGACACGCTGTAGGTGGCGGTAGTCACCATGGAGTTTCATCCAATCCCAGCGGAGTTTACGTTTGCGGATCGGACTATTTGATGGGAACATTTACGGATATAAGCTATGCATACACCCGATTATAACGGCAAAATGCAAAAACAAGGTGATATCTTCTCCGTTCCCTCGGCTAAACTTGGACTGAAGGGGGGAAAACAGAAGAACGCCACCATCTTCGTGGGCGAAGGGAAACCCCCATCAGAAACAACAGGTGGAGGGAGAAAGAACGCGCCCCGATCATCCCGCGCGTCGCCCTGCCTCCCGCCCGCCGCCTCGCCCGCCTGCCCTCCTTCGCCCCCCTGCGCCGCCATCGCCGCTGCTGACCGCTCAATCCCGTCGCCGTCGCCTTCTCCGCCGCTCTCTCCGCCGCTCCGTGCCCCAAACGCGCCTTTCCCGCCACCAACCGGCTTGACACGCTAGCCATGTCGCTCTTCTCCGCCATGGCCGACGAGAACAGCGTCTGGGCGCGCGGCTCGGCGCTGTTCAACATCTCCAGGTGGGTTCCAGTACCGTTCGCGCTGTGGTGTAGGGCGGAGAGCAGGATAAGGGAGCGCGCGCGCTGTCATCGGGAGAAGATACGGTTTCTAACCCTTCGTGGTCGACCCGGTGCAGCCCGCTGAACGACCTGCTGGAGAAGGACGACTTCACGCTGGAGCAGGTGCTTCAGGAGGACGAGCTCATTCAGGAAGTCAAGACGCGCAACACCAAGCTGCTCGAGTTGTACGTCCTTTTCGGTGATGGCGCTGTCCTCCTGTGTATGGATTATGCCGCTTCTCGATGCTAACCTAGGACGCGTCTCGCGTGCTGCAGTCTGTCGCAGGAGTCGATCGTGCTCAAGATGATCGAGTACGTTGTAAAGGCGCCGGAGGACCCGTCAGACGACATGCGCACGCTCAAGTACCCGTACATGGCGTGCGAAGTCATCTGCTGCGACATAATGAGCATCACGGAGACGCTCGCGACCGGATCCAACGGCGAGATTGTCGAGGCGCTCTTTGAGTTTCTCTACACTCCCGGCGACCTCGACCCTCGTCTTGCCGGGTACTTTGAAAAGGTAGGGAGCGTCCATGATGGCGTGAGGGTGTATTATCTGCTGTACTCAGCCTTCTGATGCTTGTGCGGCAACTCTGTTACAGATTATAACGATGCTCATGGTGCGCAAGCCGCAAGAGATGACGGGCATCATGAACAAAAACTCGGAGAAGCTGCTGAAGGGCTTCGTGCGCCACGTTGGCTCATTCTCCGTCTCGGAGCTGCTCAAGCGATTGCTCCAGCCCTACCAGAGCGGTGCGTATGCTGCAATTCCTGCTCGTTATCACACCGCGTGTTTTCTCATCGTCTAGTGCTGTTGGCGCGCAACCAGATTACATGGACGACATGGACTTCCCGGGCATGTCGATCGGCTTCCCGCCGTCCAACGCCTGGTATAACGCACATGATGATGACGACATCTCGGTGGGGACTCCGACGTCCTCAAAGGAGAAGTCGCTCGCGTGGCAATATGAGACCACGGTCGTGGACCTCCTGATCGACAGCCTAGCGGCCGTGGACGGCGAGGGCAAGCCCGTAGACAGTGACGTGCACAAGCACACGGCCGACATCTTGGTCGACATTATCCAGTGCGGCATCCGCGCGCAGCAGAACGACCCTGCGTCACCGGCGTCGACGTCCTCGCCCGTGTCATTCGCGCTCCTTGAGTACCTTGAGACGAAGGGCGTGGTCGAGAAGCTGGTTGGACTTGCGATTCCCCCCGTTGCCGAAGGCTCATACTCAGCATCATCCATGACGGGCGCGTTGTCAGTGCTTGGCGCACTGCTGTCTCGACACACGAACGCACAATACGCGTCCACAGACGAGATCCCGCCGGCCGTTGCGTGTGTCGTGGCGCGTGTCCCGGAGCTCTGCGCGACGCTCAAGGCGGACGACAAGGAGGCGGGCATGATCCGAAACCAGCGCCACCAGGAGATCCCGCGTCTTGGTCTTCGTCGCCTGAAGCTTGTCGGCCTGTTGGTGCTGCTGATTCAGTCCAAGTACAAGCAAGTGGATGCTGCCGTTCTGAAGGAGGTGCGTTCTTGGACTTGCAAGCGGCAACCAACCAAAGGCTTGATACTGACGACCTCTATGATGCGATTCATAGGATGTGCTTAACATTTGTCTGGACCTTTTCTTCCGGTTCGAGTCGGTCAACATGCTGCACGCGGACGTCGAGAGCATGGTGGTCGGGATTCTCGAGGGCGGAAGCCAGGAGCTGCTTGCGGGTCTTGTGAAGGATGCTCATCTGCTCTCGCGCCTCACCGAAGCCCACGACAAGAACGACGAAGCTACCAAGGAGGCGAAGGGCAGCTCGCTGGGATATGTCGGCCACCTCCACCGCATGTGCAACATGATCATCTCGCTGCTTGAAGAGATCCGCAGCAGTAACGCGGAGGGCCGGTCGACTTTGAACGACATGCGGCAGGCAGACGCTGTGCTCGAGCTGTTTGAGGCCGATGAAGCGGTGTGGAAGAAGTGGGAGGAGCTCTCGACCAATGTGCTAACTCCGATCTACGAGCGTGAGCGCATGCCGCTGGGTGGTGTGACGATTTCGCCCGGTGGAGACGACCCGTACTCGGTCATGGGCTTCAACCAGAGCGACGAGCTCCTGAACGCGCAGTTTGCCGAGATGCTGGGCGCCTCCGGTTACGGCAGCAGCAGCTTTGACACGGACTTTGACATCAAGGGGGGCGACACGCCGGTGATGATGCCGGAGATTATGAACGATAGTAGCAGTAGCGAGGAGGAGGACGAGAACGAGTTGGCTCGCCACGCGGCAGGCAACGACGACGACGAGTTCGACTTCGCCCCTCACAGCCTCTCGGCCGGGGCGACAAGCGGCGAGACCGGGCCCGACCGGTGGGCGAATTTCGAGTCGGGAGGCTCGTGGGCACAGTTTGAGCAGTCAGCGACGTTCGACGCCTCGTTCGATGTGGCGCCGATTGACGACGACGTGGACTTCTTTACGGACAAGGTGGAGCCGCTTTCACCGTCGGACGACGCCGTCGAGGCGGTAGCAGAGGACCTGGCGGCGCTGTCGACATCGGAGGAGGCCGCCCCTGCCGCCGAGGTGGTGAAGGTTCCAGCAGCAGTTGCGGACGCGGTGACCACGCTCTCGACGACGGATGAGGCAGCCCCAGTTGCAGATGAGGCCGCCCCTGCTGCTGAAGTGGCGGCTCCGGCGCCTGCTGCTACCGAGGCGTGTGCCGAGGAGGCAGCTTCCGCTACAACGACTCCGGCACCTGCTGGAGACGCTGCGTCCGTGGCTACGCCGGAGGCTGCGGCCACCGCCGCGCCTGCGGAAACGACCGACTGATGCGGTCCCGTCAGCGGTAAGAGCTGCCCATATCTCATGTCGCGCGAGCCGCCTCGAACGCCTTGGGCGGCGGCCTGATAGCGCTTGGCTTCTTTTCCCCTGTGGAGATAGATAGATCCGATTATCATTTTATTTTCGACATCGTGGTGACGGGCGGAGGAGACGAGCGAGCAAGCGCGCGAGCGACTCGCGGCCGTGCGTGCTGTGTGTTGTCCAAAGTGTTACCGTGAGGCGAGGGATGGGAGTGAGCAAGGCGGGCGGGCGTGGCGGCCAGCACTAGGCGAGCCAGAGCGAAAACGACGAGCAGGGAGCAGCCAAGCGAGTAATTCTCAATAGTCAGCCTCTTGCTCGTGTCCGCGTGCGCTGCTAACACTGCGAGAGAGACGTCGCCAGGTGTGGATTCGAGACCTACGCCCTCACTCGATGAGCGAGCGATCAACGGCGACGGCGCGAGCGCGAGCGTGAGCGGCGGCGACTGCGGCTGCGGCTTCCGCTTCGGCTGCGACTTCGTCGTCGCCCCCGGCTGCTGCTGCGACTGCGTCGTCGCGGACTCGACCCACGGCGTCGGCGGCGGTCCCGACTTCGGCTCCGACTCGGACTGCGACTCGAGCTGGAGCTGGACCTGCGCCGCCGAGAGCGTCGGCTCGGGCGCGGACTGCGCGAACGAGAGGACGACGACGACCGGGCGCGTTGGCGGCGGCGGTCGCTTGACGCAGAGCGAGAACGAGGGCGAGGCCTACGCTCACCACCGTCACCGCTGCCGCTTGTCGTCGAGACTGCCTGCTCCACAGGGTTTGACTGCATTGCCGCGACTGGTTGGGGCGTGCCCGGCGTTGGCATCAACGTCGGGGGCGGCATCGCCGTCGCACTCGCCATACTAATCACGACTTGCGGAGGAGGAGGTGGCGGCGCCACCGGGTTAGCAGCAGGCAGACCAGTCGAGGGAGCGGAACTAGCCGCGCCTGAGGTTTGTAGCGCCGGCGGTTGCTGACGACTCTGCGACTCGTCAATCCGCGCAGGCGCTCCGGCCAGAATTGAGCGACGCATGCCGTCAGGAGCTGCAGCTCTAGACGCCTCGCTCGGGGTCGGCAGATCCGAGGAGCTCGCCTTGACAAACATGCTCAGCGTCGTCCCCTTGCCCGCCGCCCGCTGCATTGGGATCCGCCCGCCTAGGGCCCCAGGAGCGGCCGGCGCAAAGCCAAGGCCCTGGCGCCGGTCAGCTTTGCGCTTCCGCCCCGCATCGTTCCACCGCTGCAGCTCCTCCGCGTCCTCTTCGTCCATCATGGGCGAAGGCCTCGGTCTTTGCTGGCCCGAGTACGGGCCGGAGCTCCTTGCGCCTCCACTGGCGAATGGGCCGCGGCTGAAGCGCGGGTCGCGCTGCGCGAGTGCCAGCAGCTCGGCAGGGACGGGCTGCCCGGACACGTCCATGTTCTGGACGAGCTGGGTCGCGAACGCGCTCTCTCGACTCGTCACGAGCGTGTAGGCCGTGCCTGGCGCGAAGCCCTCGACGCCCATGCGGCCCGTGCGGCCGATGCGGTGCACGTGCGTGTCAATGTTCTTGGCCACGTCAAAGTTGACGACGTTCTTGACGTTCTTGACGTCCAGTCCGCGCGCCGCCACGTCGGTCGCGACCAGGATGGCGCACTCGCCCGTCTTGAACTTGGTGAGCGCCTCCGACCGCTCCGCCTGCGACTTGTCGCCGTGCAGACACATGGACGCGAGCTGTCCGCCGCCCGTGCTGGCGTTCAGGTTCTTCGCAAGCGCTTCGCAGCCCGTCTTGCTGCTCGCGAAGATGAGGACGCGGCCCTCGCTCGCGATGCGCGGCAGGTTGCTCATGAGCCACGGCCACTTGGCGCGGTCGTTCGGGAGCACGACGGGCACTTGGCGGATCTCCTCGTTGGCTTGGCCCGCGCGGCCAATGGTCAGCGTCACCGGGTCGTGCAGCACGTCCCGCGCGAGCGCTTGGATGCGCCGGCGAAACGTCGCCGAGAACATGAGCGTCTGCCGGTCGGGGCGGATCTGGGTCATCACGGACCGCAGCTGCGCCTCAAAGCCCATCTCGAACATGCGGTCGGCCTCGTCGAGCACGACGAACGTCACGCGGCCCATCGGCGCGTGTTTCTTGCGGATCATCTCGATCAGGCGGCCCGGCGTGGCCACCACCACCTCGGTGCCCCGCTTGAGCGCCTGGATCTGCTCCCACTTGCCCACGCCGCCGTAGACGGACGCGCACTCGGCGCCGTAGGCTGTCAGGAACTTGCGCGCCTGGATAAAGATCTGGTGCGCCAGCTCCCGCGTCGGAGACAACACGACGGCGATCGGGCCCTCGCCCTTGCCGATCTCGCGCTGGTCCATCACGTGGCGCACCATGGGCAGCACGAACGCGAGCGTCTTGCCCGAGCCCGTCTTGGCGATGCCGATCATGTCCCGCCCCGACAGCGCGACCGGGAAGGCCTGCGCCTGGATTGCGGTCGGCGCCTCGAGCCCGAGGGACAAGAGCACCTTGAGCATCGTGCGGTCCACGCCGACCTGCATGAACGAGCGAACCGGCGCCGGCACGGCCGCGGCGCTGGCAGCCGACTCCACGCGCACTTGGAGCTCCTGCCGCAGCGCCGCGACCTCGGCGGCCGAGAGCGCCGCGACGTCGGCGTGGGGAGAGTAAAAGTGCTTGCGGAACGGCTCGTACGCGACGCGCGAGTGGTCGACGGGTGGCAGGACCTCCATCGTCTTCCGCGGGTCCACGTGGTCGTCCTTCATCACGCCCGACTCTGTCGGGGGGGGGGTTACATTAACGGGTCAGAGCGAGGCTCCAAGAGGCTGGAGAGGACACATGCGCCTCTCTCTATACGACGGCCCGCACCTTGGTCGAGGCGCTTGGCCGTCGCGTACACTTCTTGGTCCGAGTCCGCCCCGTCGTCTCGGGACTCGCCGCCCGCGGCCTGCAGGAGCTCGGCGCGCGGCTTCTTGGTCGTCTGCGGTCCGTCATCAAGCGCCGTTACGACTGCTGCCACCACAGACTACGTGCGCGCTACCGTGGCAGCCAACGAGTGCATCAGCGTGCCGTACGCGAGCCAGATCCTCCATGTAGCTGTCGTGGTCGTCCGCGTGGTTCAGGACCGACGGCTGCATCGCCATGTACTCGTAAGCCCATTGCCAAGGCCGCCACGGCTGTCATGGATAGTGATGTGCACCTTCTCTACTGCCTTGGGCGGCGCCGTGGTCGTCCTCTCGCGCACGACCTGCGCGTCGATCCCCATCATGAACGCGTCGAGCGGGTCCACCTCCTCGGCGTCCGCCTCCCCGTCCGCTCCTCCGCCGGAGCCGCCTATTGGAGGCGATGGACTGCCTCCAGGGCCGAGAGGCGCACCTGGAGCGCCATGGACGTGATGCTCCTCCGCGTCGTCGTCGTCGTCAAAGTAGTCGCGCGTGTGTTGCGCCTTGCGCCGAGCGCCGCGCAGATACTCGCGCTGCAGCTCCATTCTCCTCGCCTTTGGTTACGAATTACGTTCGACCTTCCACTCTTTCACAGCGGTATCTGTATGTTGACCACACTAATGTGGGGAAGTTGAGGAGTGTAACCACTGAGGGTTACTGGGGGACCCAAAGAGGCACAACAAGTAACAACGAAAGCAGCACCGAACAAATGGCGGACGCGCAGGGCAAGAAGACGCCGTCGGACTTCCTCAAGGGCGTGCTGGGCCGGCCGGTGGACGTGAAGCTGAACAACGGCGTCGAGTACAAGGGCGTGCTGGCGTGCCTGGACGGGTTCATGAACATCGCCATGGAGCAGACGCAGGAGTACGTCAACGGCCAGCTCAAGGCGCAGTACGGCGACTGCTTCATCCGCGGCAACAACGGTGCGTGCCCGTCGCGGACGCGGTCTGTATATGCGTCTCCGTCGCGACTCACAGCGCCCGAGAGTGTGATGGTGCTCTGCTGCAGTTCTGTACATTTCAGCGTCCAAGTAACAGCACAACGACGGGAGGTGTCGGACGGCGGGGTTATCAACTGTGTACAACCACTTGCCCCGCGCTACAAAGAGCAGAGGAAGCGCCGGTACAATGGCGTCACAGCGGAGCCAATATACGCTTATTGACTACTTCCATTGCCACAAATATCGCGCTTCCACCGCCTCCCCTTCGTCGATCATGTGGAGCCGAAGCCGAAGGATTCATGCACGAAAGGGTTAAGCTCCGAAAAGTCTGTTAATGTTTGTCACCGATAGAAACATATCTTGAAATGATTTCGTATGTTGGATAGTAGAGCGCTCTAATCAATGCGTCACGGTACATGGTCTCGTCTTTTTCGAGTGATGCTTGTTGGGACCTCATACATTTTTCAAGTCACGATGTCGTCCCACCTCCCAAGAACAAAAAAACTCAATACATTTTTCAAATCATATGCAAACAAATTCACTCCATGATGAGATTTTAAAAATATGAGATGCGAGGTGTTTAAGTTCTTGAAAAACCTACAACAACAGAATTTGATTCAGCACATGACAAAAGATGTACTCATGTCATAGTGAGCCATTTTGAATGCGAAGATTTTTTTTCAAATATTTGTACATTGACAGATGAAGGAATTTGTATGTTGCCGCGAGGCTTTGAGGTTTTAGGCAATCGCCTAAAAGAATTTGCGTTTGTCATATAAAAGGATGATAGGGCAGGTTATGGCATCCACATTTAACAGTTTACAAAGCACGGCGTATCCAATGAATAAGCCCACGGTCGTTGGCTTCTATTACGGCAAGGGTGGAACACTTGTAATACAGTACATTCATTTTGCTTAAAGCTACAAATCGAATTATTGTACTTAAATAGCGGGTCTATTTGCGTTTTCTAGCTGCAGACCAGCCTCTTGTATAGAGGTATCTCAAAAAGGGGCCACGCGAGGAAGTGAACCACACCACACACACGTCCGAGTCGATCGATCGCAGGAGAAGCCGCTTCGACTGCTCGCCTCCCCGCTGTGTACGACCCGAGGCCGGCGCCACGCAGAGTCCCCGCTCACCCATACATCTGCGGAAGCGAGCTTAACGCGAACCAGCGGGAAGGAGCCGCGAGCGCGAGACACAAGAGGGCCAGAACGAGCACCATGCTGGCGACCAAGTCGAGCTTCAAGAGCCCGCAGACGCGCTTCAACCTGCTGCTGCTCGAGGACGGAGAGTTCTTTCTGGATGTGCGTGGCCCACGCTGCCGCCCTTTTGCCTCGATTACCAGGACTGTGCGTATACGCCGCGCTATGACGTACTAACGCCGAGTGATGCGTCATGTTCCATGCTGAACGCGCACAGGACTTCAGCGTGCACCGCTTCCTGGATCCCGTCCCGGACACTTCCCGGTACGCTGCGTCAGCGTGTCTAGCGGATAGTGTACGCGCGCGCTGCCCTTACTAACCCCCATGCTATAATGCGTGTAGCAAGGTGCAGGGGCGCCTCAAGGTGTGCACGCGCGGGTTCTTCTTCGAGCCGCAGGACTTCACGCTGCCGATCCTGCGCTTCTTGTTCCGAGACATGACGCAGATGCCGATCGCCGAGCTGTACGACCAGGCGAGCGGCGCGGACTGCGCGCTCTTCCTGTCGTTCGAGATCTCGCAGGTCACGGAAGTCAAGGAGCGCGGCGTCGACCACCCGTACGTGACCAAGGAGACGGCGGCGACGGGAAGCGACCCCGAAGACGAAGCCGCCGCGGCATCAGCCGTGTCCAGTAACAGTCTTGTCCCAAGCAAGTACGTGTTCGCGTTGCTGCACTCCAAGATCGAGGAGTTCCTGCGGAGCGTCGTCCCGATCTGGGAGCTCGCGCACCAGAAGAACGTGCTGAACAAGGTGGACGAGGAGGTCCTGCTGGCGCCAGTGCTGCGTCCGCGACTCACGGACCAGTTCGACTCGAGCTTGCTGGTGGACTTCCGAGAGCGGCCGCTGCTTCCAGTGGGGAAGCTTGTGGACCGTATCGTGCCGCTGCTCAAGTACCCGGGGTGCTTGATGCTGACCAACCAGCGGTACGCGCCTCGTCTCGTGCTAGCGCGGCCGACTGATGCGCTTTACCTCCATTGGTTGAGCGCAATGACTCATTGGCTGTCTTCCTGGCTCGCAGACTCTACTACCAGCCCGCTCAGATCAATAACGTGGGCGACCCGGTGCTCAACTGGGCGTACAACACGATTGAGTACTTGTACAAGCGTCGGCATATGCTCAAGCAGACGGGGCTGGAAATCTATACCAAGAATGGCGAGAGCTTCTTCTTCTCGTTCAAGAGTCGGCACGACCGAGACGAAGTGTACGACATGATGATCAGCCAGCCAGACTTGCAGCGGCTGCAGCAGACGGAGCTCGAGTCCATGCTGCTCAAGTGGCAGCGCCGTGAGGTGTCGAACTACGAGTACTTGGTGTACCTGAACAATGCGGCGGGGCGGACGAAGAACGACCTGACGCAGTACCCAGTGTTTCCTTGGATCCTGGCGGACTACACGAGCTCCTCGATCGATTTGACCGACCCTTCCATCTATCGCGACCTGTCCAAGCCGATTGGGGCGCTGAACGAAGAACGACTCGAGTTTTACAAGGCCCGGTTCGAAGCCATGCCTCGCGGGATGGAGGCCGAAGGCATCCCTCCGCCGTTCCTCTACGGCACGCACTACTCGACTCCAGGCTACGTGCTCTACTACTTTGTGCGAATGGCTCCAGAGTACATGCTATGTCTGCAGAACGGCAAGTTCGACGCCCCGGACCGATTGTTTCAAAGCGTCGCGAGCACCTGGCGCAGCGTCAACACGAACCACGCCGACCTCAAGGAGCTCATCCCTGCATTCTTCGACGGCGACTTGCCTGCCAATGAGTGGCTGCGCAACGGAAAGAACCTGGACCTGGGCACAACACAGAAGCTCACTCGGGTGCGTTCTTTACATCGCCCGTGGTGCTATTGCACGTCTGAGATACTAACGCTGCACTGGCGCTTTGTGTTTACAGGTTGGCGATGTAGAGCTACCGCCCTGGGCATCCACACCGTCGGAGTTTGTCCGAATCAACCGCGAGGCGCTGGAGAGCGACTACGTGTCGGCGCATCTGCACGAGTGGGTGGACCTCATCTTTGGGTACAAGCAGCGCGGCGACGCGGCTGTCGAAGCGAACAACTGTACGTGTATTGCGGATGCCAATTTACGAATGCCCAGTGCTCTCTCCTGTATGATCAATCGTACCGTGGACCTAACTCAATATCGTGTGGATGCTGTCAAAGTGTTCTACTACTTGTCGTATGAAGGGTCTGTCGACCTGGAGCGCATCACAGATCCAGTCGAGAAGTGCTCGTTCGAGGCCCAGATCCAAGAGTTCGGGCAAACGCCCAAGCTGCTCTTCACCAGCCCACATCCGGCGCGCCACGAGCTCGGGAAGCATGTAGAGATCGCAACGACCGAGTTGGCGCCGTCACCTCAAAGCAGAGAGCTGTCGGCAGCCTCTAATGTACCGGATGGATCTAATGCTTCGAAGGCGATCAGCGCAGGCGACCACCCGGTGGGCGACGAGCAGCATGATGTGGAGCTGTACAGCGAAGATGACAGCAACGCCGACAGCCGGCGCGGCATGTTTGGTTTCCGCGGTCGGTCGTTGGGCGTCTCGAAGCAGGCGCAGTGGCTCGTTGGCGGCCTCACGGCGCAGATCCGACGACGGATGAGCATCGAGTCTCCGCGTCGATGGGGCTGGATGCTTGCTGGCAAGAAGACCACAGCCGACAGCTCGTATTGGGCAGGATCGTCGCCCCACCTGCTTCACTCCGGGTAAGTACTGGCGTGATGACCCACCGTCTAGCTGGTCGGTCGGCCTATTGATCCAATCGTTCTGTTGCTGTGCAATCGCAGGGAAGTGACGTCGCTGCTTCTGTCACGTGATGGGCGTGCGCTGTTCTCGACTTCAAAAGACACCACCTTCAAGGTCTCTGCGTCGCTGGATGGTACACTGCGGCGCAACTTGTCGTGCAACCTGGCGCTGTCGTGCTGCGACGTGTCGCCGGACGAGAAGTACGTGTTCATCGGGTCGTGGGACAACTGCATCTATATGTATTCGGTCGAGTTCGGGCGCGTCGTGGACCACGTGACGGCGCACGACGACGGCCTTTCCGCTGTCTGCGTCTCGGAAGACCGCGTGCTTTCGAGCTCCTGGGACGGGTCTGTCAAGATGTGGCACTACACCGCCTCGGGGCTGACCACCGCGCCGCTGATGACCTTCATGGAGTGCGAAGACTCGGTCTCGACGCTCAGCATTAGCGCGGATGGCGCCATTGGTGCGGCCGGCACGCGAGCTGGTACGTTTCCTGCCAATTCGTCTCACTGGAGGTGCTTGCGTGAGAGCCTAACGAGTCTCTGTGCGCTGGTTTTCCTGCAGGCGTGGTGTACCTAATCGATTTGCGCTCGGGTGAGCTGATGAGGAAGCTGTTCGCGAGTCCAGTCAAGCACGACGACATCACTGGGCTGACGTTCTGTGGCGGGACGACGTCCGTCGCCGTGATGACGGCGGGCAACGAGCTGTCGGTGTACCACACGGACGGCACGCGCGTGATCACCATCGTGGCCAAGGCGGACGGCCCCATCCGGTACGGTTAATGCATGCTGTGCCCCCTATATACACTTCAAATCACTCACATCGTCATGCTGGACGGGTGACGCATTGGCGCAGGTGCTTCGAGTGCGACGGCGAGTACGCGGTGGGCGGGACATCGACGGGCAAGCTGCTGTTCTGGAAGCTCGACGAGCCGAACGGCAAGGAGCTAGTGTTCCAGATCTCGAACGCGCACGCGCAGGGCGTGTCGGCTCTGGCCGTCAGCCACAACGGGTCGTCGCTCGTCTCGGGCTCGACGGACGGCTCCATCCGCGTGTGGAAGCTCAAGCGCCGGTCGGCCCGTCGGCTCCCAGGCTTCTTTTGAGTGGCATGCGACGTGTGCAGAGGATGGGGGTTACGTAGCTGTTATGGACGTTGTCGGTTGGAAAAATAGACAATCGCACTTATCGGAAGAAACAACGGTACTATAGCGAGATCAAATCAGCAAGTCAAAGCCAAAGCGTCAAGGAGCGGCGTGGAGGAGACGGAGACGACGACGAAATGGCAGCTGCTCGACCGGCTCAGCGCGGCGGCGACGCCGCATGGGCGAAGATGAGCAAGGCAGTGCGTTCCGCGTACTCTTCCCGCCTCTCCGCGGACTTCTCCAGCCTTTGCGCGCCCAGAATAGCGTGCGCTACCGTCGGATCTCGTTCACGTCCCGACTGGCTGACTAGACTGCGCCGTGGCTTGTTGCGGACAGAATGGGGAGCTTTTTGCGCTCACCTACGGCTCGCTGGTCACGCAGGTTATGCCAGGTCGTGGGATAGTTGTCCTGTGCGTGTATACCTGAACTGATACCATCACGACCCCTCGCTGGCAATGGAACAGTTGATCAAGGACTTTGAGGACCTGAAGCTCGTCAACCAGCAGCTGGACACCATGTGCGCGTTCAGCATTGGCGCGCTACCGCACGACGAAAGCCTTAACGGCGGAAGCGCTTATGTGTGTGGTCTGGTGTGGACGCTGCAGGGGCTACAACATTGGGATCCGGCTGATCGACGAGTTCCTGGCCAAGTCGGGCGTGAACAACTGCCAGGACTTCCGAGAGACGGCCGAGGTGATCGCCAAGGTCGCCTTCAAGATGTTCCTGGGCGTCAACGCCGAGGTCGCGCAATGGAACGCCGAGAACACGGCCTGCAGCCTGCTTATTTATGACAACCCCTTGACAGGTGAAGGAGCACGCGTCTTCGGTACTGGCCGAGGGTGGATGAGCTCGTACGAAGCGACTGTAGTCTCATGCTTGTGCTGTCTGTGCCCGCCCTGTAGAGTTTGTGGAGCTCCCGCCGAGCGCGTACGGCGTCCTGTGGTACTCGAACGTGCTCTGCGGCGTCATCCGCGGGGCGCTCGAGATGGTGCAGATGAACGTGGAGGCCAAGTTCGTCAAGGACGTGCTGCAGGGCGACGAGGTGTCGGAGATTCGGTGCGTGTCCATCGCTCTCTCGTGCCCGCTTTTGTGCTCAATGCGCGGTGGTCTGACCGCGTGGGACGCGATTGGTGGTGGCGCTGGGACGGACAGACTTGAGCTCAAGGGCATGATCGAAGAAGCCATGGGCGACGAGTACAAGGAGGACTAGTTGTGCGAATGTGGTGCTCGTCATCCCGCTGCGTGATATCGAGAGGGCATGGGGCGCATGTCGACCCAGGTCAGAGTTACTATAGCAGTTATAGTTACCTGCTGGAAGTAGCCCTTTGAGCAGTGCCGCATTTACACGAAGGCCTTGCTGCTCGCTCGCTCTCGCTCTAAACAGGAAGCGACCGCGATTGCTGGCCCATCAACTGCCTCAGAGTTATAGCCCGCAACCGCGCTTTACCGCTTCGCGGACTTGGAATTGGCGAGTCGCTTTGCTCTGTAGCCCCAGCGTCTCCGTATATCTCGAGTACTCCTCTCTTGGGCCAGACATCACGTGACATGGCTGCGTCGGCGGTTCCTTCCTCGCCCAGTCGCGCCATTGATCCAGGGCATACACGCTCCTGCGCCGTGTCGGCTCGACCAAACTCGTCGCTCCTCACATGCCAGGGCGCCGATCTTTGACCTGGCGATGGCTCTAGCGCGAGATGGTCGGTCAGCCTCCCCACGCACTGCCCGCGCATGCTCCAAATCGAGATGGCTCCGCTATCCGATACAAGTACGAGCCTGGCACTCCCTTGCTTACACTGTGCTTCGGTCGAAGAGGCCATTGCGAGGCCTCGGAACGGTGTCAGCTCGCCAGTCTGCCACTCGTGCTTGGGGTTCAATAGACTCGACGGCAGTAAACCCTCGGTGGCTGTGGGGGTCGCGTTGGTATCTTGCGAATCGCCAACAATAGAGCCGCCCATACGGTTCACAAAGGTGCTGAGTGGCTCAAAGTCGTACAGCGTGATGATTCCTGGACGCCATTGCGAGCAGCGCGGGGGTATAGTAAGCCACCACCAACGCGATTAGTAACTCGGACATCGATCCACGCACCGCTATCGTCACCGACCACGAGGAGCATTTCACCGCTTTCGCTGCTAAAATGCCATGCCACCGTAGTCACGAGGCATTCAGGCTCGGAAGCCACACCGCTTGGTTTACCGCCATGGGCGCTACCACCATGCTTGTAGTCGGTGAGGCGTTGGAACGGGTATGGGAATGCTGGCGGGAGAGCGACAGACGACCAAACCGAAATGCTCGAGCGTTTACTGCCCGAGACCAACGCGAAGAAAGGAAGCGGGTCGAGGTACTTCAAGCAACAAGCCTGGACAGGGCGATGACTGAGGTCGTCTCCTTCCCGGCCGTCGTCATAATGGGTAGTCGGCGACTTGCCAGCCGACACGACGGCGCCGTTGCGCAGATTCCACACGCAAAAGCTGTCGTCGGCACTGGATCCTGACGCGAACTGCAGCGTTGACGAGTTCACATCCATGCACGAGATCTCACACAGCCGCTTGAGCGCTTCGCTCTGCGCCGTGCCGTCCTGCACGAGCTGGATCCGGCGCTTGGCTTCTTCGAGAAAGGCCGGGAAGGCCACTTTTGCTCCAGAAACGCCGACAAGAGGCCGTCGCTTGCTGTCCGGCACTGGAGGAAGCACGCGATCGAGAGTCTGAGACGCGCGCGAGCAATCCACAGACGTATCATCTCGCGATGGACCCGCAGAGATGAACAGCCGCTTGAACCAGTCGAGCTCGTTGCCCTGGAAGAACGACCGCAGGTGTGCCGGTACGAACAGATCCTGCAAACACGGCACCGTAGAGTTGCTTGCCTCTGTATCACATGCCAAGGACGCGCTCTCTCGTCCAAGCACGCTCAGGACGCCACGCCAATGGTTGAGGGTATACACGACCTCGAGGCTCTCGGGCCGAAGCACCAAGATGCTCCCCACTTCTCCGAGCGAGCACGCGAGGTAGCGCACGCCAGCAACCCACGTGAGCGCAGCGATTTCGAACTCGCAGACCTTCTTGTGCGTGACGATAGCTGCCCCAGGAAGGAGCAAGCGCGCGATTGTGCCCCGCTCCGACCCAACAAAGCACGAATGCTGGTCGTCCACTCCAGCGGCGCTCGTGATCTCGAAGTCGAGGCCACTCGGTGCGCAGTACGTTAGCGTCCCCGTACTCAAGGACCACGCGGAGACATGACGTGCAGCCACGGCGACAATGCTCTGCGTGGCGTCGCTCACCATCACAGCGAGGGGGATTCTCGACGCGTCGTCTCGATTTTCGTGGTACTCAAGCACGAAGCCGGGTCTCTTTGAGCTTGTCCTGGCGTCGCTGTTAGACGCAGTGAACTTCGAAGCCGATGATGCAGGGGATGCTGGTCGTCTGAATGACTTCTTGGATGACGTCGATGCCGATTCGTCCAGGAAGTAGATATCCGAGTGCGCGATCGCGATCCTCCTCCTGGACGCAAAGTAGCTCATCGCCTTCATGGGGCGGGTACGCATTCGGAGGACACGCTGGTCCTTGGCGTAGGTGTCGCGAGAGACCGTCTGAAGGCACGAGAACTTGCGGAGGTCCCAGATCTTCACATTGCCGCTCGCATCCGCCGACACGATCTGCGGCGAGCCCGGCACGACTTCGACCCCAATAAGCTGGTGCCGGTGGCCGAGCAGCGAGCCGATCTTGGTCTCCACGTGCGGATTCCACACGTGGATGCTCTGGTCAACCCCACCAGTGACGAGGTAGCCATTGTCGCGGTTGTATCGAAGTGCCGAGACACCTTGGCGATGCCCACTCAAGGTCTTGGCAACCTGATTCAAGTGCAGGTCGATCATGTAGATCTTGCCATCAAGACACGCGGCCGCGACCTGGTCCATGGAGTCGACGACAGCGAGGTTGGAGCAGATCTCGTGGCCCGAGGTGAAGAACGAGTGCGAGCACGTGAGCGAGTCGAGACTCCACACGTGCACTTGGCCCATCGTGCTGGCAGAGTAGAGTCGGCGAATCGACGGGTCGGTGTGCCCCGCCAGCGCCAGCTGAGTGCCGTCGCACGGGATTTGCTGGCCAAAGGATGACATGCGCACGCAATGGATAGTTGGTCGAACAGTGCAGAGAGCATGTTGGCAGAGCACGTGGGTACCTGTCGAAGCTTCAAGTGGTCAATGTCGTACAGCGAAATGACTGGAGATGTGGAGGATGTGACGATGTAGCGTCCAGTTGACCAATACATCGCGTCCACGATGTGTCCGCTAGTCCACATGCGTTGAAATCCACCCCAAGTTAGCATAGTGTATGCAGCGACGCCGGCGGTAATCGTCTCGATCCAATTACGTGGAGATGGTTGGCGGCGTCTGACGGAGGACTTTGTTCGTCTTGACGTCAAGCATCCAGAATCCGGGCTGCGTCTCGTCGTGGAGCAGCGCCTGATCGACCTCATCGAAGTAGAACTGAAACAGGATTAGGCTCTATACAGCACACCAGCACACCATGGTCAATGAATTGAACCACTCACTAACTTAGCTCACCATTCCCTGGATCTCGGTCGGGAGCTTCACGGAGAGCGAGACGCCATCCGCTACGTACTGATCCTCAGACAGGGCAGAGAAGCATCAGAATCACTTGCTAGAAGGGCGGGCAGCAATGCGCTGCTGTACGGGGTTCAGACCGACGACCTTGGCTGCAGTTTCCTGCTCAATCGACTGGGTGTCTTCACCACGACGCGCAACGTGAGGATACGATAGGCGAGGACACTCACAAGCGCATACAAAAGCATACCTGAAGTGTGAAAGAGGTGCGTGCTCAGCGCTTCCCATGTCAAGTATCCCTGCGAATGAATGTCGGCTTCGCGGAACAGCGTGCTGAGCTCCTGCGTGAGTTTGGTCTGCTCTTGCCATCGATATACGTAAGCGCTTAGTTCCTCATTGTTCCTCATTGACCACAAGTGTTGCTGGTGGCGCACCCGCTCGCTGGGACTCAGTCGGTCCACGTTCTGCCGCTTGGACACTTCACGGATAAAGTCTTCTCCATTGAGTTGCTCGCTTTCATGGAAGGCGCTATGGAGCGTGGACATCCCGGTCTCATCTAGACGATCGCAGTGCCGATGTTAAGTACATGTGACATCAGCAAGTCATCATCGCTTCACCCACCCAAGTTCATGACCCTCAACGGTGGCACTTGGCTTGTCGCCGTCGGTCTTCGACCATCTCGCGGTGGCGTGGCGTCCACCGAGCCGCGCTTTCTGTGGTGAGCTCGAGTAATTGGTTCGCTTTGCCCCACCCGCGGGAGCTCAATCTCCGGTCCGACGGCCGCGCGAACCTTTTGCTCCCGCGTTTCTCTCGTAGACGGATTCTCCCGGATGCGAGGGTAGTAGCTCACGGTGTCGGCGACAAATCCATTGTCGAGGTGCTGTTGGCGCCGGTGGGCGTCGATAGTTGACGGTCGCTCGGCTTCAAAGCGTACGAGGCCCGTCTGGAACGCTGCCGGGATCTGAGTGCAACCGAGCCATGTTGTAAACTCGGTGGCCTTTGGATGCACTTGTGGGTATGCATCCCACGTACTTCTGCTGGGTAGTAAATCTTGCGACTGTCGCGAGGGAACGGACGAGACGCGAGGTTCCGAGCGGTGTGCAGACGTGCCGACGGCGCTTGCGGGCGCATCGTGTGAGCCAGACACCGTACGCTTGGCCAAGGAGCAAGACCGCAACCAGCGAGCGCCGTCGCCAAAACAGCTCCAGCCAAAGACACGAGCACTTTCGCGTCTAAAAACAGCCCTGCCATTGTGAACCGCCTCCTCCTCAACTTGACACTTGACAGCCCGACTGCTACTGTTGTTTATGCCGATTTAGGGCGAGACATGGCCGTGTACGCCGCAACATCAGCGACGATCTTCAGAGCGGCGTCGCTGGTGGCGAGCAGCTCGAGCTCGAACTCTTGGAACGCCGCAACAAAGTTGCACTCGGCGAATCCCAATCTGCATCGCCAATCGCAATAGGGACGAGTCAGGAGGAGTGCCGTGTTAGACTGGCGTTGACATTCGGGGACGCAATTGCGGTTCATACTTGCGGAACAGGTCGAGCGAGGCGGCGTTGGTCTCGTGGATCTTGCAGTAGATGCGCGTCGCCTTCAATATCGTCACGGCTTCAGCGAGGCAGACGCAAGCGTTAGGCCTTCAAGCGCCACTGTATAACATGACAGCGAAGCGCTCGTCCTGCTGCTGTGGGCGGCGCACCGTAGAAAATCATCATGTGCACGGCCTCCTGGGCGAACCCCTGGCGCCTATACTTGGCCTCGGCGATCATGATCTCGATCTCGCACGCGTGCGGGTCGTCGTAGTCGTTGAAGAACAGGTTGACGTCTCCCGCCATCCCTACAGAGACAAGATAGAGCGGTATCAATCAGCACGCCAGTTCGCTCATCGTGTGTTGTGGTCACCCACCACTTACGGTCAATGGCAAGCGCATCCGTGTACGAGGCGTCGACGCCGTCGCCTGCCGCTTTCTCAAGGACGATGAACGTGCACTCTGGCATAGAGAAGCAGCGGCACCACATCACCTAGCGTCAGAGAGACACAATGACGCGCTTCTAAAGCGGTGGGTCGCACTCTTTGGGTCTTCGCGCCACGACTGCTGCATCTCGTACTCCTCTTCCAGCGACAGCGGCTCGGACGCCGTTGTCTCTGCTCTCCAGCATAATCATCCAGCACAACGCACGGGCAAGCGTTTGGACCCCAAAGTATCGCGAGTATTGACGCCTGTTAGCGACGAAAGAGCCGCCGGATCGTGACTCTAGTGGTCGCACCAATAGCCGCTCGACCGCCTTCAGCGCATCTAGGGTTTACCTTGGAGCCACGGGTCCGACATCCATTTGTGGTACTTGTCGACGTGCTCGCGCTCGTACGGCACGAGCGACACCTTGCGCCCCGTCTAGCGTCGTGAAGCAGTCCATCCAGAGGGTCAGCTAGGCTCTACATGACCGCAGCACGGGCATCTGCACGCCCCAGGTCGTACACAGCCCGCTGAAGGGCGCCGACGCGCGCGCGTACGTACCACCACAATGCCGGCATTGTCGCGCATGGGGACCAGCGTTGCTGATTGTTGTAGGTCGTCGGGTTTTGTCCTTTTTAATAATCAACAATACCTAGCTTACTTTTGGTTACCCTACAAGTAAAGTAACTTGCTAGAGAAGCGAGACAAACAGCATGGCGTTGGCGTCCGCAGTGGCGCTTCCGCCGCTCGTGTCAGTCGCGGAGCAGCTCGTGCGCCTCTCCTGGGTCGACGTAAGTGCTAATACGTATCTTTCGCAGTCCTCCCGCGCGTTGCACGCTCCGAATCGGCGCCCTCGCTTCAATATTGCAGCGCTTGCACTGACGCTCATGGGCATCTAGGTAGAAACGGTGGACGCGCTGGCCGGGACCAGCCAAGCGCTAAGACGCGCTGCAGAGCAGTTCAAGTGGCGCCGGCGTGTAGTTCGCTCGCACGGCTTCCCGCCTGCCGCTCGCTTCCAGTACGTATCGCTCTCAGCCCTGTCCAAAGCGAAGGAGACCTTTCGATGCGACGGCTATGGCGTCCCGTAGATGCTGGATGCGCGCGGGGAAGGTCTGGAAGCTCCAGCGGGCGGTGCTCGAGGACAAGACACAAGCGTCATCTACCAGCTATTACCTATCGGCAAGTTCGCGGGATGCTCCTTGGTAGTCCCGATGCCTCCGAGTTCTCAACGTGGTGTCCACTCGCCATCAGCTGCTCGGCACGCGCCACCTCGATGAGTGCGCCGCGCTGGAGTCAACCGGCGTCGAAGGTGGTGTACTCTGTGAAGGATAGTGTCAGTACTGCGGCTATGAAGGACTAAGCCTGCGTGGTGTGGCCGGCCACAGGAGAGATTGGCCGCGACGTCCGGCGCACCTTCCCGACATTGAACTTCTTTGAGCCGAGCGGTGCGTGGGAGTGTCACTATCGGGCCATATCTACGTTTCGGCGCCGTGCTTATCCTGCGTCTTTGTGTTTGTGTGAAGGCGCGGGAGTCCAACAGCTCGGGAACGTCCTCAAGGCGATCGCCAAGCACGACCCGGACGTCGGCTACTGCCAGGTACTTCAGTAACGATTTAACCGCTGGAGATCACTCTTGTTCTCTTCGGACGTTCTTCTGACCTGGTCGTCGTCGGTAACAGGGCATGAACTACGTCGTGGCGTCCATGCTGCTGCTATTTAGCGCTGGCGAGGAGGAGACAGCGCCTGATCTGGGCAACACGTCGGCCCAAGAAGCCACCTTCTGGGTTGTGCTGGCGCTTGTTCGCCACGGTGGCATGAGGGAGCTGTGGCGCAAGAAGATGCCCGGGTACGACGCACGGAGCAGCTGCTGTTGTGGCCCTGCACTGCAGTCCGTAGACACCGTACGCGAGCTGACTGGCTCTGGTCGCTGCTTGGCGGCGGCACTAGGCTGTCCCAATGCGTCTACCTGTACCGGCAACTGCTGCAGACGTACTTTTTCGACTTGTCGGTGCATCTGCGGCACATTGGCATGCACCCGAGCTTCCTCGCGACGCAGGTATGATGCGCAACCTGCTGTCGACTTGTTCGTGGCCGGCCACGCGGTATAGTTACTCACTACAGTAGTGCTGTGATGCGTGCCCAGTGGTTCGTCACGATCTTTGCGCGCGTGCTCCCAGCTACAACCGTCGCTCGCGTCTGGGACCTCTTCCTGCTCGACGGGTGGAAGGTGCTCTTCCGCCTCGCGCTCGCCATTACAGCGCGCGTGCAGCACAAGCTCCTGGCAATGGTAAGAGCACACGAAGAGCACTGGGTGCTACCCTCGGTCGTTGACAACGCTCTCGGGGTTTGGAACAGGATATGGAGCAGTGCAGCGACTTCTTTCGGAAGAACCCGAAGCTCGGGCTCGAGGCGTGCCGGCCAGAGGAGCTGATCGCCGAGGCGTTCACGTACAAGGTGACTCGCAGCATGCTGCGTCGCATGGAAGACGAGATGCACGTCGAGGTACGCTCGGCTCGATCGATAGACAATGCGCTTCTCCGTCCATCACGGGTGCTAATGTCGGCTGTGCAATCCGCTGATCCAGTACCTTCGCCTCCGGCTTCAAGAAGCGCCGCTGTCACACGAGCACCGACTGCTGTTCCCATCGCTGGACGCGTCGGAAGGTGGCGACTCGCAAGGACGCGCCGAGGTGCTAGCGCGGATCCGGACGCAACTGTCACAATTCGACAGCGACGTGGCGAGCGACAGCGTCGTGCTCCAGCACAAGATCGAGACGGCCGACAGAGAGCTGACGCGCGCCATGGCGTCGCTGCACACGGCCGCGTACACGCTGAACGAAGGCATGTTCGCGCTCGCCGAGCAGCTGGAGCTCCGGCAGCGTCTGCGCTCGCAGGAGCACGAGCTGATGGCGCTGGCGGTCGCGGCGGCCATGTCGCCCGACTCGACAGCCCAGCATGGAGACTCGCGGCGCGTCAAGTCGGTCGCGCAGCAGCTCTGGCGGCCGTCGGCGGCCGCGCTCGAGTTCATCAACAGCCGCGTCCTCGGCTGCTTCGAGCGCGTCACCAGCGCCGTGGCGACGACCAAGGCAGTTGGCGACGAGAGCACCGCCGACGACGACGAGCGCGAGCGGACACTGCAGTACTTGGAGCTGCTCGTGCCGACGCTGGCCGCGGATGTGCGCGCGACGCAGCGCAAGCTCGCGGCCAACAAGCGCGAAGTGGACGCGCTCGGCACGCGGTTCACCGCGCTGCAACACGCGTCGCAGCTCGCGCAGGTGGAGCTGGAGGAGGCGCAGGACTTCAAGGACCGACTGGCGGACCAGCTGCTGCACATCATGCTGCGGTCGCAGCGGCGGAAGAACGAGCGCATGCAGTCGCTCTTCGCGGACGCCGATCGCGTCGCAGGATAGTTAGGCGTACGGGTACACCACTCCATCCACATGGACCATCCATCCAAGCATTCAAATCCACCGACCGCTGTGGTGAGCACAGGACCCCAAGACAACACATCGACGAAGCGGTCGGCATCAGATCATGACAGCGCGGTTGCTCTTCGGGTGGAGGGTGAAGGGGGATCTAATTTATTCAACTACCAATACGGAGAGCGAATCGCGAGCCGCCCACCACGCGAGTGAGGCGCATGACAGCGCTCCGTCCCCTCTCGTCGCCGTTCGGCTCGTCCGCGCATCTCCGTTCCGTCTCCTTTCGTTCCGTGTCATAACCGTTGCGCTTCCCCCCGCGCGCCTTCCGGTCCGGCGCACGAGGCAGGGAAGGCGTCTCTTGGAAGGAGATGATCCATCCAGGCCGCCGAGCTACTCCGTGTCGACGACGATGTCGCCACCAAAATCGGCCGCGGTCGCGGGCTCCGTCGAAAAGGTCGCCGAGACCGCGGCGGGGGCAGGGTTGATGCCGGGCCCCCACGCGAACGGCGTCTGCGCGACGGCGGCGTCGCCCCCGCCAAGCGTCGGGAAGGCGTCCTTGTCGCTCGCGTTGAACTTCTTGTTGCCGCCCTTCTTCTTGCCCTCCTTCTTGGTGGGCGAGGCGCCCGCCGCCGCCTGGGCCTCGCCGGCCGCCGCCGCCGCGGGCGTGGCCACGGCCTTGGCCGTCTGCTCGCTGAACCAGACCTTCTTCTCCTTGATGGCCGTGATCGACTCGGAGACGGCGCCAACCGCCGACGGGGGCACGACGCCGATGGTGGTGAACGCCTCCATCTGCGCGAGCGGCAGCGAGAACTTGGCCTCCTTCTTGCTCTTCTTGCCGCCCTTCTTGCTCTTCTTGCCGCCGCCAAAGCTCATGTACTCCTCCTCCTTGCGCTGCAAGGGCTTCATGCCGTCGAGCTCGACGAGCACCGAAGACGAGGCAGCGGCCACCGAAGCGTCGCTGCCGGCGCTGGCCTTGAGCTCCTTGGCGTACGAGTTCTCGAGGAAAGAGACGAGCACGTCGCACAGGTCCATCTCGTCCTGGTAGGGGTGGATCTTGGCGAGCTCCTGCTCGTAGGCGGCGAGCTTGGCCTCGTACTCGGCCTTGCGCGCAGCCTCCTCCTTCTGGCGCTCGAGGTCCTTCTTCTTGCGCACGAGGCGAATGTTGTTGTAGTACTTGTCGTTGGCCTCCTTGAACTCCTTGCGCTTCTCCTTGAGCGTCGTGAAGAGCGCGTCGAGCTTCTCCTTGATCTCCTTGCGCTCCTTGGCGAGCACGGGGAACTGGTCCTGCTTGCGCTCCTCCTCGTTCAGCCGGTAGAGCTCGTCCAGCGCCTCCTTCTGCGCCGTCAGCTTGGCCTGCGCGGCGTCGATCTCGGCGTTCTTGGCCGCCTGCAGCGCGCGGATCTCCTTGATCGAGTCGTTGTGCGCCTCGACGGCGCCCGCGTCACCCGCCACCTTGCTCACCTGCAGCTTCTGCGCCTGCAGCACCTCGATCTCCTTGATCAGGCGCTTCTCCTCGTTCAGCGACATGGAGCGCGTCTCCTGCTGGTGGCGCAGCGCCGCCATCTCGCGGTCGTACTCCTCCGCGCTCGAGAACTTGAGCCCCGCACGCGCGCTGCGCTGCGTCTTGATGGCCACGTCCTTCTTCTCCTGCACCGACTTGAGCCGCGCCGTGATCTGGTTGCGCTGCTGGATCAGCGCGTCCTTGGCCGCGCGCAGCTCCCCGAACGCCTTCTTGGCCTCCTGGATCTGCTCGCCGTAGCCGCCGCGGCCCGTCTTGAGCGCGTCCAGCTCCGCGCGGATCACGTTCTGTAGTGAATTGACAGCGCGATCGCATCAGTCGCCAGCCTTCTTCTCCCTTAGCCAGACCTCTGCACACTACTGTATACAGCGCGGACGCACCGTGCGCGCCTGCAGCTTCTTGATCTCCGCGTCGAGCTTGCTGATCTCGGCGTCGTGCGCCGCCTTGTCGGGCTTGGGCAGGCGCTCGATCACCTCCGGGATCTCCACCTCCTCCGGCTTGGGCTCCTCCACGGCCACGGCCACGGCCTTGGCCTCGGCCGCCACCGCGGGCACCTCCGGCTGCTTGTCGCTCTCGCTCATGGCTCTAGCTAGTCGATCGCTTCGCTTGCTCCCCCGACGGCACAATTTGAATGGCCTCGGTATCTCTCGCCGAGGGGAGGGGGGAGAAACCTGCCAAAGGCGATTGAGTGGCGGAGCGATCGGTTTGAAAGGGGAGATGGCGACACTCACCACGTGGCGCGCGCAGTGTCACGATTTACGACGCGTTTTGTTCAACGAGGGTTGGATATTGACCTCCTAATTAAAAGGGTGACATGCTGACACTTTCATTTAATAAGGTCATATCTTGACCCCCAATTACCTGCAAAAATAAATTAGTTTAAAGTAGCGGTAGTCAATTGTGCTGCAAGTCCAAGAAGAAAAAAAACTCATGAGAGGGAGGGTCTGGAATTCAACCAACCACATTCTGACCATTTGTGTGACGGAGCACACAGTGTACACCGTTCGCGGTGTATTTAGGACAATAACTGTTAAATACACTTGGCCTCACTATAGGCCCAAATGTACTGTAACACGTGTGTATTTCCTAGCAAATGAGAGACTGTTTATTATGTGAATGTTAATCATGAACGAGCCCAAAATGGGTGGCTCCTGGACACGGTCCATAGCTAACCATACAAACTCCAAGTATAAAGAGTGGAAGTACCTCACGGTAGTCGCCACGGCTCGTGTGAGCCACTCAACCTCA
>JAADXZ010000179.1:0-34640 GCA_023338055.1 Phytopythium mirpurense
TCTCTCTCTCTCTCTCTCTCTCTGGCTCACCCTCCCGTTGGTATCCTACAATCCGCAGAGCTACTGCGTCGGATGAGGTCAAGGGAGGTCAAGAGACCGAGGAGGGGCCGCAGCGGGCGTCTCAGCTAGAGGCGGAGGCTGCAGCCTGTGTCGAGGGCGACAGCACCGAGCGTGGGGTGGCGGAGGGCGAGCAGGCCAAGGAGACGCCGGCGCTAGAGCGACAGAAGCGTCGGCGGTCCGTGCTCCACGGCAAGGCGGCGACGTACGTTCGAGTCTCCGCGCCTCGGGTATTCATTGGCGACGGCAGTGCTTGACGGGATCCCATCCATCGCCATGTCCGCAGGCCACCAGACGCTGCCAACAAGGCGGCGGTCCAGAAGGAGGGGAAGGAGGGCGAGCAGATGGAGGGGCCACAAGAGAACCAGGCGGTCGAGCGAGGAGGAGCGGCCGAGGACGCCAAGGGCGACCCGAAGCGCGGCTTCCTCCAGTCGATCGCGCAGGGCACGCGCGGCCGCCAGTCGCTCTCCCCCGACCCTCGGGAGACGCACCCTCCCAAGGAGCGGTCGCGTCCAGCCAAGGGCAAGCCGCGCGGCTCCAAGAAGCCCGCGGAGGGGCAGCCAGACGGCCAGCAAGCCGCCCAGCCGCCGTCGTCGTCGCCGCGCAAGACGAGGCTGCGCAAGAGCGAGTCCGAGGGCAGCAGACGCGGCGGCTTGGACGCCAACAACGCCGACGAGGGCGGCAGCAGCACGAGCAGCGGGAGTCGACGGGCGAGGCCGAGCGCCGCGCCAGGTGCTGGGCACCTGTCGCCGATCCGCCGACGCCCACCGGCCGGCGCCGAGGCCTCGAGTCGCTCGCCTATACTGACGCGGCAGCTCGCGCCGCTCTCGCAGCCGGAAGTGCACCTCATTGGCGAGATCGTGGCGGGCGGCGGGTTCCCCGGCGTCGGCAGCAGCGACGGGCTGCTCTGCAAGTGGCACGTCGAGTTCGGCAGCGCCTGGCGCCACGTCGCCGGCCACCAGCTCGGGCAGACACAGGTCGCGTACGCGTCCCCAGGCGCTGGCGCCGCCTGCGGCCGGGACGAGCGCCTGGCCGCGGTCTGGGCGCACCCGATCGACGTCCACCTGGCCACGAGCGCCGTGCAGGACTGGCCCAAGTTCGTGCTGCAGGTCTGGCGCGTCGACGCGCACATGTCGACGCGGGCCGCCGGCTACGGGTTCGCGGCCGTGCCGTTCGCCGCGGGCGAGCACGCGCTGCGCGTCCAGCTCTGGCGACCGACGGTCGGCTCGTGGGCGCGCCGGCTGGGCGAGCGGCTGACGGGCAACACGCCCGAGCTCGTGACTGATGACGTCGTGGCGAGAGCGGCCGTCGCGGACCGCTGCCGCCTCGAGACGGTCGCCACGGGCTCCGTGAGCGTGCGGGTCGGCGTCCTGCTGAGGCACTTTGACAGCCTAGCGCACAGTTAGGAGAGCGTGAGCGCAGCCACCAGGTAGGCGAGAAGCGGAGCTGCAGAGATGCGGACCGCCCTCGTGTTACTCGGGGCTTAGAGCACGCTCCACTGGTTGCGCACGCGCACGGCCGTGTGGCGCACGAAGCGCTTGCGGTCGTCCAGCACGAGCTGCAGTTGGCGCAGCACCGAGTCCTTGTACGGGTGGATGAGCTCGTACGGGATGGTCGCGAGCTTGGACAGGCACTCGAGCGCGTCGTGGCGGTCCATGGCCCCCGTCCTGCGCGTTCGTTGGCCATGTTAGCTAGGCTATCCATAAAGACAAAACAACCGACAGGAGTGCGTCTAGTATGCATGCACGTACGCCAACTGCGCCTGCTTGAGCAGGCCCGGGAAGACGTCCTTGAGGAAGGGCTTGGCGCCGTCCACCGACTCGAAGAGTAGCACGCGGAAGGTGCGCACGGCCGAGCTGCCGAGCTCGGCGTCGTCCATGTTGATGGCCTGCACCATGAGCGGGAAGATCTGCGCCAGGTGCGGCGTGTAGATGGCCTTGGGCGAGTGCGCGACCATGTGCGACAAGGCGATGAGCGCCTCCACGCTCGCCACGGAGCCCAAGTGCGCGCGGATGAACTCGAACAGCGCCGGGAAGACAAGGTCGAACATGCGCTGTCGGTACAGGAACTGCCGTGGAGCAGGACAGCGAGGGGAAGCGCACGATGATCGATCGGTCGAGTCAGTGTACGTCAGTCAGTTATACCAGCAGCGAGTCACGAGCCGCCAGGATGATCGGGGGTGCGTACCGTGATGACGGCGCCGCACTTGCGGTTGAGCGCGTCCGGGGACTCGGTCACGAGCAGCTTAAAGCTCGTGGCGACCTGACGGCGCAGCGCCGCGTCCGTGGCGGGCTGGCTGCCCTCGGGCGTCAGGAAGCGGCACAGGAAGGCCAGGCACGCGGGCGCGTGCAGCTTGTGTCCGCGGATCACGAGCGCCTTGGCGATCCAGACGTAGATCTGCAGCGCCGCCGCGCGCACCGCGGGCTCCGCGCCCGCGTCCGTGATGACCGTGGCGAGCTTCTGCTCGAGCAGCAGGTGGATGAGCGCGTCGAACTCCTCGCCGTCCGACATCTTGTTGACGATCGACGCCAGCGACGTGGCCGCCGACAGCGCCGCGTCCGCGTACACGGCCGCGAGCTTCTTGTCCTCGGCCGACGGCGAGGCGTCGAGCGCCGGCGTCGTGGTCTGGGCGAGCTCCAGCAGGCGGTTGATGACGAGCGACGTCTCGGGCAAGGCGACGCTGCGGGCGGCCGAGTTGACGACCGCTGCGAACAGCGGGACGAGCTGCACGTAGGGCGCCGACGCGCCCGGTGCGTCCGCGTCCGCGTTCGCGGCAGCCGCGGCGCTCTGCGTGGACAGGAAGGCCGTGACGACCGCGTTCGCCAGGACCTGCTGGGTTGGCGGCGCCACGTTCTGCATGACGGTGCGGAAGATGCGCATGAGCGCCGCCAGCTTGGAGCTGTCGAGCAGCTTGGCCGCGGGGCGCGCGTGGCTGCTGCCGGCGGCGTGCGCGGCCGAGTTGACGGCGGCCGTGAGCAGGTGGAAGGCGATCGAGGCGCTCTCGGGCTTGTCGCCGTTGGAGACGCAGAAGTCCATGCTGCTGCGGTCGTCGGCGTTGATCTCGACGATCTTGGCGACCGCCTCGAGGATGGCGTTCACGTGGCGCTGCTCGGCCTGCTGGCCGTCCTTGGTGCAGAAGGCGAGCTCGCCGTAGTGCGAGCACAGGCACAGGTCGACGAGCAGCGCGCTGGTCGCCTGGAAGATGGACGCCTCGCGGCAGAGCTCCGTGACGGACACGAGCGCGTCCTGGAAGAAGGCGTCGTACTCGCGGCCCGAGGCGCGCAGCACGGTGACGACCGACGCGTGCGCCGCCGGCTCCTTGACCGCCGTCATGAGCTGCGCGAGCGAGATCTGCACCACGAGCGCCGCGTAGCTCTGGTCGCCCGTGCGGCGCTGCACCACCGACACGTCCTTGAGGCTCGTGAGGCTCGCGGCTCGCACCTGCGCGGACGGGTCCAGCATCAGCAGCTTGGTGAAGAGCTCGATCAGCGCGAGCACGTGCGCGACCTCGACGATCGGGGACGGCGGGTACGTGAGCAAGTGGCTCAGCGCCTCGACCGCCAGGCAGCGCGCCGTCTCGCTCGTCGCAGGCGCGGCCAGGAACGCCGTGAGCGCCGCGATGAGCGCGGGCGCGTGCGGGCGCATGGGCTGCCCGGCCGCGGACTGGTCCACCTCGCGGTCGATCGTGTTGACCATGAGCAGGATCCGCGCGACCGCGGCCTCGCACTTGGACGACGCCGGCGGCGACGACGCGGTGAGCGCGTCCTCGAGCTGCGAGAGCAGGAGCGGCACGGCGATGTGCAGCACGTGCGCAAAGCCCATGGCCGAGTCTTTGCCGAGCGCCGAGAGCACCTGGCCGGCCGACACGCCGACCATCGAGTCGGTGGCGTTCTCGCGCAGCTCGCGCGTTGCGCGGCCCGTGAGCTCGACCACGAACTTGCTCCAGGCGTAGGCGGCGCCCGCGTCGCCGGCCGCCTTGGCGCGCGCGACGCGGCCCGAGAGCTTAGAGATGGCGGCGAGCGCCTCGTCGATCACCTGCTTCTTGTCGCCGTCGAGCACCTCGTCGTAGAGCGCGTTGGCGACCGCGTGCAGGTGCAGCAGCATGGCGTTGATCGAGTAGTGCTCGCCGCAGAAGACGAGCGTCTGGATCGCGTCGAGCTTGGCCTCCGTGACGGTGGACGCGAGCTTCTTGAGCAGGAAGGGCAGCGCGAGCTGCGCGAGCAGGTCCGATGCGGCGAACGCCCTGCGCAGCGACAGGATGAGTCCCTCGGACGTGATGCCGTACGGGTCGTTGGGCGGCGGCGTAAAGATGATGGGGAAGTAGCAGGACACGACCTCGAAGAACTGCTGCAGCACGCGCTCGTGCCGCGCAAAGGTCGGCTCGAGCTTGGCCATGCAGTCGCGCGCGATCTCCATGCACAGCAGCAGGTTGCGCGGGTCCTTCTCGCCCTCCATGGCGTTCAGAAAGGCCGTCGCGAACTGCAGCCCGTGGTCCTCCATCGGCTCGTCCGTGGCTGAGCGGTCGCCAGCAGTCGCAGGCGGCGGCGCGAGCGCCTCGACGACGCGCGGCTGGGCCAGCGCGAGCTGCAGCAGCTCGAGGCAGCGCTTGCGCATGGCCTGCCCGAGCTGCGGGACGTGCAACGCGCCCGCCATCTTCTGCACGAGCGCGAGCGTGGCCAGCGGAGACGCGATCTTGTCCGCGTGGTGCGTCTCGAGCGCCAGCAGCGCCTGCAGGCACGCGCCGGCGCTGGCAAAGTCGGCCAGGCGGTCGCCGAAAAAGTCGAGCAGCAGCTGCACGGCCGCCGGCGCGAGCGGCAGCTCCGGCAGGCGAGAGAGCACCTCGGCGAGCAGCAGCGTGGCGCGCGAGCGCACCTTGTCGTCCCCGCTGGTGAGGAAGGCGCCCAGCGCCTGGATGAGCGCCTCGACCGTCACGCGCCGGTGCACCTGCATCACGACCGTGTTGAGCGCCGTCTTGTGCGCGTTCTCGTCGCCCTCCGGGTCCACGAACGCGTCGATCGCCGGCTCGAGCGGCGCGTCGAGGCTGAACATGCTTGTCGGTCGGTCGGTACTGTTACTAGAGGCCCCGAGAGGGAGGCGGCGGGAGGGAGGCAGCGAGCGAGCGAGCGAGCGAGCGGCTTGACTTGATGATGAGGAGGAGCTCCTGCGACGTAGCGGAGCCACGACTTGCTTGGCGGAGCGGTTCAGATCTGATTCGGTTCTGATGACGGTATGCATGGAGTACCCTGTACAAGAACCGTGACGTCTCTCTTCTCTCTCTAATATAGCAGCTATGGTCCGATGGCGCGCCGTCCCATTTTCGCCTTCTTCTTGTTCTTCTCCTTCTTGTTAGATTAGACAGCACGAGCTCCAAGGGATCCGCTCTATCCTTTCCTAGCGCGCGAAGACGAAGATGGCGAAGCGGCGGCACGAGGAGGACCCATCGGCGCTGGCGGACGAGCGGCACGTGATGCGCATCATGCCGCTGGGCGCGGGCAACGAGGTGGGTCGCTCGTGCATCGTGCTCAAGTTTAAGGGCAAGACCATCATGCTGGACTGCGGCGTGCACCCGGGCTACTCGGGGCACGGCAGCCTGCCGTTCTTCGACGGCGTCGAGGCCGAGGAGATCGACCTGCTGCTCATCACGCACTTCCACATCGACCACGTGGCGGCTCTGCCGCACTTTACGGAGAAGACCAACTTCAAGGGCCGCGTCTTCATGACGCACCCGACCAAGGCCGTCATGCAGATGATGCTGCGCGACTTTCTACGCGTGTCCAACATCTCGGTGGACGACCAGATCTACGACGACAAGGACCTGAACAACTGCGTCGCCAAGGTCGAGATCATTGACTTCCACCAGGAAAAGATGCACAACGGCATCAAGTTCACGCCCTACAACGCCGGCCACGTGCTCGGCGCGTGCATGTACCTGATCGAGATTGGCGGCGTCAAGGTGCTCTACACGGGCGACTACTCGCTCGAGAACGACCGCCACCTCATGGCCGCCGAGCTGCCCGCCTGCTCGCCCGACGTGCTCATCGTCGAGTCGACCTACGGCGTCCAGGTGCACCAGTCGGTCGTCGAGCGCGAGGGCCGCTTCACGGGCCAGATCGAGGCCGTGGTGCGCCGCGGCGGCCGCTGCCTCATCCCCGTCTTCGCGCTCGGGCGCACCCAGGAGCTGCTGCTCATCCTCGACGAGCACTGGCAGGCGCACCCGGACCTGCAGGACATCCCCATCTACTTTGCCTCGAAGCTCGCGGCCAAGGCGCTGCGCGTGTACCAGACGTACATCAACATGATGAACGACCGCATCCGCAAGCAGATCGCCATCTCGAACCCGTTCCAGTTCGAGCACATCTCGAACCTCAAGAGCATGGACGACTTTGACGACTCGGGCCCGTCCGTGGTCATGGCCAGCCCCGGTATGCTGCAGAGCGGCGTCTCCCGGCAGCTCTTTGAGCGCTGGTGCTCGGACAAGCGCAACGCGTGCATCATCCCTGGGTACGTCGTCGAAGGCACGCTCGCCAAGAAGATCCTGTCGGAGCCTAAGGACATTGTCGCGCAGGACGGGCGGATCCTGCCCATGAACTGCACGGTCGAGTACATTTCGTTCTCGGCCCACGCCGACTTTGTGGGTACGAGCGGCTTTGTGGAGAAGCTCGTGCCGCCCAACATTGTGCTCGTGCACGGCGAGCGCAACGAGATGAACCGCCTCAAGTCGGCGCTGAGCAAGAAGTTCCACGACCCGAAGGCCTACCGCCCCAACATCTTCACGCCGGCCAACATGCAGGAGATCGTGCTTGAGTTCAAGGGCGAGAAGATCGCCAAGGCGATCGGCGGGCTCGCGTCCGAGCAGCCGCAGAACGGGACAGTCATCTCGGGCCTGCTGGTCGAGGTGGACTCGCAGATCCACTTGATGCACAAGGACGACCTGTCGACGTACACGAAGCTGGTCTCGGGCGCCATCACGCAGCGGCAGCACGTGCCTTTCGCGTACCACTCGTTCGACGTGCTGCTGGCCTTCATCCGGCAGATGTACCAGGACGTCGTGTACCTGGAGCAGGAGCAGCGCCTCGTCATCTGCAAGCAGGTGGTCGTCACGCGCGCGGACAAGGGCGCGGGCGTCGCCGCGGCCCGGCTGCTCCTCGAGTGGACGTCGGCGCCCACGGCGGATATGATCGCCGACTCGGTCATCGCGCTCGCCATGCACGCGCAGGCGTCGCCTGCGAGCTTCAAGCTGACGGGTCACCCAACGGCCGCGTGCCCGCACGACCACTCCAAGGACAAGTTAGAGCCTGCGCCAGTCGCCACGGAGTCGGAGGCTGCTAAGCAAGACGAGAGCTTGGGCGATGCCGCCATGGACACGACGGCCAAGGCGGAGGAGAGCAAGGCGAGCGAGGGCGAGGAGCTGGCCAAGGCGGCGACGGAGCTCGGCGCGGGCGACCAGGACGCGCTGAACCTGCTGATCGTGTTCCGCCTGCTCAAGGACCAGTTTGGCGACGTGGACCTGGACTTTGAGACGAACCTGATCCACGTACGCACGCCCAGCGGCGTGTCGGCGACCGTGGACCACTCGAAGCGCAGCGTCGCGTGCGGCGACAAGGCCTTCCGCCGCAAGCTCGAGGACACGGTCGCTCAGATCGACGGCGCCATGAAGCCGCTGCTGACAGCCTAGGAAGGCGCTTCAGCTTAACACGGTGGAGACGTGCGGCCGCAAGTGGCTGCTCCTGCATCTTCGTACTCGTCGGAGTGGTCGGTACCGGCACCCACCCAGCACGTAACGTTAACGCTTCATAGTCGGTTCGATTGCATCCAGTCCCATGCTGCATCGGCAGGTTAAAGCGCCTACAGCGGGTGACCAGCGGCTGGGACAGTGGCAGGGCGTTTCGTGCGCTCATGCACGGGCACTGCGCCTCAGAGCGCCGCGCTCTGGGTCTTCTGGAACGCCTTGCCGGCCTCGAAGCACTCGCGGAAGCGCTCCCATTGCTGCTTGCACGCCGACACGCGGCCGTAGTGCTGCTTCATGCACGCGTCCACCTGCTCGTACGACGTCTCGCAGCCCGTGCTGGCCACCGCGCTCGCGTGATGCGTCGGGTCCCCCGGCTTGCACTCATCGCACGCGGTCGGCATCTTGGTATTGCACTCTGAGCGAGCGGCTCACTTACCCATCAACTGGTAGTAACAGCAACATGCAACATGCACCCATTATCATCGCATCACGGACCGTGATCCACGGTGCTACTCAAGTACCGTGATATGCATAATAGAGCGCTCCAAAAACCCACGGGCTTGCGGGTTTGGTGTTGATATCAAACCCGGTCTGAACCCGATCTTGAACTGTTCATCCGCATCACATAGGGGGAAGAACGCGGCGTCGTCGTTCTCCCGGACCCTCTCTGCGCCTGCGTCTAGGCCGCTCCGCGTGCTCCGCCACTGGTCGAGGCCAGGCCGATCCGCTCCCCGGCCCTTCGCGCTACGTCTAAGCGCTTGACCCGTGCAGATAGGCGCGTTGGTTGAAGCGCCAGGTCCATCAGTAGGTGGCGAGGCGAGCCATGAGCTCCGTCGCCGGGGGAAAGCGAAGCAAGAAGGGGAAGAAGGGCGCGCAGAACCAGCATCCGCCGCCTCAGCCGCCGCACGAGCAACAAAACCAACGCGCGCCGGATGAGGCGAGCGCGGTCTCGAGCGCGGTCTCGAGCGAGGAGGCGCGCCGGAGCGACCTGTCGGACGACTCGAGCGTGCTGTCGTCGCCCTCTCGGCGCGGCGGCCCCCCACGCCCGCGCTTCGACTCGCGCGCGTCCTGGGCCGACTCGACGCGCTTCGACATGGGCCGCGCGGACTCGCGCGCCTCGGAGCTGTCGGCGCGCGACCTGCGCCTCACGGGTCTGTCGAGCTCTCGCCACTCGCACAGCCGCCGGCGCGTCGACTCGCGCGCGTCCTCGCGGCTCTCGCGCTCGAGCTCGCACGGCGGCGGCGGCCCGCGCGGCCGCCAGTCGTCGTTCGTGTCCAACTTTGGCGTGACCAAGCCGCACAAGGAGAGCAACGCGCTGTCGACCATCACGGAGAACTGGAACCTCGCCGACGACCAGTTCGGCAGCCCCTTTGCCGACTTTGACGCCCAAGGTCGGGCGGCTGCGGGCGCTTGCGGCAGTTTGGGGGGAAGGGTGCGGACGTGGGCTCACAGCGGTTGTGCTCTGGATTGTATGAGCAGACCAGCCGGTTCGCGAGCAGCTCCAGCGGGGACTGGACATTATCAATGACCACACGGTAGGCAGGACGCACGACGTCATGCTTGTCGCCGTCAAGGCGGGGTGTCCCAAGTGCTGACGTGTGTCGACCCTGCTTCTGTTTCTGCTCCTACTACTGCTACAGACCAAGCTCAAGGAGATTGAGGACGCGATCACGGCGGCCATGTCGGAAGTCTGGGGCTACTGGGTGCGCTCCATCACTGCCTTGCCGCTGTTGAGTGACAGTATTACGTTCTGACCGAGCGGATTGCGTGCGTGCAACATGCAGGCGGACCCGATCCAGCTGCATCTGCACCCGGCGGAGCGCGTGGACGTGCAGGACCTGATCAAGACGGACAATGAGCTGTTCAACAAGGTGCTCACGGTCTTCTCGGTGCTCTGCGACGAGATCTCGGAGCTCAAAGTGACCGTCGAGGACAACTTTTACCCGGCGCTCGTCATGTTTGGCCAAGCGGTGCACGGGGAAGAGGGCGACGTCAAGGCGGGCGAGGACGAAGTACACATTGGTCGCATGCTCCCGTTCTTCCAGGACATTTCCAACTTTGTGGACCGCTGCAACGCCATCACGATCAACATGATCCACCAGCTCGCGAGCCTGTACCAGAGCTTCCAGAAGCTGTGGAAGTCGACGTTCAAGCTGGTGCACCTGCACGCGGTCTTTGACGCGCTGGCGTCGCTGCTCGAGGTCATGATCACCATTGACGCGATCGTGGTCGACAACCCGAACATCCTCATGTCGTGGGACAAGTACAAGCGCATGATGCAGTACGTGCGCGCGGACCCGTCGCGCTACAACGTGACGGTCGACAAGGTGAAGCAGTTCGAGCGCCTGCTGGTGAGCCTGGACCAGACCATCATGAGCGCCCAGGTCTTCCAGACGTGCATCGAGCAGGACTTTGAGGTGTTCATGGCCGGCGGAGACGACGAGGACGAGGACGCCGCGGAGAGCGAGAGCGGCCGCGCGAGCAGCGACCGAGAGTCGCGCATTGAGATCCGCTCGAACCGCGTCTTCCTCGAGGAGTTTCTGCACTGCATCAGCGCGCGGCTCGCGATCGCCGAGGGCGCCATCACGTCGGGCACCGAGACGTACGAGCGCGACAACCTCGTGGGCACTGCCGGCTTGTACGTGCTGCTGAGGAAGCTGCAGCCGCCGAACACGGGCGGCGACCCGGCGCTCTACAAGCGGCTGTGGGAGATGCAGATGAAGGCCCCGTGCGTGACGATCTGCGGCAAGATCCTGTGGTACCTGCCCGATTTCCTGCTCAAGTACGCGCCGATGAACTCGAAGAAGCTGCACCCGTCCGACATTGTCCAGTTCCGCCGGGAGTACCTTCACTCGATGGACGAGGCATTCCCTGGGGACGTGGCGGCGGCCAAGATGGAGCTGAGCGCCTGGCTGGTGCGCATGGAGTCGTTCTTCCAGCCCACGACGCGCGGGATGGGCGACGCGGCGCGTACGTTGAGCGTTCGTGGCAACCTGATCCTCAAGGGACTCATCCTCGCCAAGCGCGTGCAGACCATGATGCACACGCTCGTCAACCTGCACTTGGCGCTCGGCATCCCCATGCAGAAGCGCATCGTGCGGCCGCTGTACACGTGCATCGAGATCCTCAAGGCGGTCGAGTTCATGTTTGCGCGCAAGAACCCGGTGCTGGCCGAGTCGGCGTCGCACCTGCTGCGGCAGGTGGCGCACTCGCTCTTCTCCTTCTTCCGGCCCGTCAAGGCCAAGCTGGAGGCCAGCAAGCGCTTCGACGACACCAAGCTGGACGTGCTGGCCGCCGTGACGGTGATCGAGGACATTCTGCACAGCGGCGAGTCCTTTTCGTACACGCGGCTCACGGTCCTGGACCTCGCGACGCAGATCGCGCTCATCTCGTCGGACCGCAGCGGCGGCGCGAGCGCCTCGGACAGCGCCGAGACAGAGGCTGCCGCCCCGGTGGCGCTCAAGAACGCCGAGGAGCCGGTCAAGCTCATCTGGAAGATGCGGCTGCTGAGCGACTTCCAGCGCAAGATCCGTGGCGCGTGCGACTGCTCGTTCGTCTACTGGAGCCGCGAGCTGCTGCACCCGTTCCTGGCGGACCTGTACGCGCAGCCGGAGCAGGCCAACCGCATCCAGTACGTCGTCGGCGGCTTTCTGGACGCGACCAAGCTCCTGCGCGGCGCGCAGCACGACGCCAACAACGAGCTGTACGTGGACGCGTACGCGGCCTTCATCGAGTCGGTGGTGGACGAGGAGATCGTGGAGAACCTGTGCAAGGACGTGGAGAACGACCTGCGGCTGCACATCCACTCGGTGCATTTGGACCACATGGATGCGCCGAACCCAAAGAGCGAGGACTTTATGGTGCTGCACTACTACCTGGACCTGCGGCCGATCCGTCTGCAGGGCAAGACGCTCGACCTGCGCCAGAAGGTGACGCACTACCTCGAGAGCACGTTCTACAACCTCACGACGGTCGCGCTGCACGACTGGAAGACGTACAGCGAGATGCGCAACCTGGCGAACGACAAGTACGGACTCAGCCTGGCCGACAACCACCTGCCCATGGGCTCGCTCGACCAGGGCCTGGACATTCTCCAGATCATGCGCAACATCCAGATCTTCGTGGCGCGCTACAACTACAACCTGAACCAGCAGTTCTTCCTCGAGCGCCGCAGCGACAAGGGCTCTCGCCACCTCAACTCGATCAACATCCACTCAATCGCGAGCTCGATCCGCACGCACGGCATGGGCATCATGAACACGACGGTCAACTTTACGTACCAGTTCCTGGCCAAGAAGTTCGACGTGTTCTCGCAGTTCCTCTTCGACGAGTACATCAAGAGCTACCTGCAGCGCGAGAAGCGCTGGTACAAGAAGCACCGCGACGACGCCGAGGTGGACAACAAGTACCCGTACGACCGCGCGTTCCTGTTCAACAAGGACATCCGCAAGCTCGGCGTGTCGGACTCGGGCAAGACCTTCCTCGACCAGTTCCGCTTGCTCGTGACGGAGATCGGCAACGCGCTCGGCTACGTGCGCATGGTGCGCTCGGCCGGCATGAACTACTGCAGCAACGCCATCAAGTTCGTGCCGGACCTCAACCACTCGCACTTCCGCTTCGAGTCGCACGCGGGCGAGGGCGTGGCCGAGGAGAAGGACGCCGAGACGGGCGAGACGCTCCGCGCGAGCGTCACGGGCGCCAAGCTATCGCCCGAGACAGTCCGCGCGGCCAGGAACCTCGACTCGGTCATCTCGACGCTGGCCAAGAACTTTTCCGAGAACAATGACTACTTCAAGGTGCTCGTCAAGGTGTTCCAAGACGTGGCCGCGAGCGACGAGCAGAAGCACCTGATGAACTTTTTCCACATTGTGCCGGCGCTCACCATCAACTACGTCGAGACGACCGTGCAGGCCAAGGACCTCATGTACAAGAACACGCGCCGCCGCGAGTCGTACTTCTCGGACGACGGCTTCGCCATCGGTGTCGCCTACATCCTGGCCATCCTCGACCAGGGAGAGGTGCGTGCGTGCATGCGTGCTGGTCTACCTGCTCCTGCTCGTGCGGGATTGAAAGTGGCGCGGCGGTCTTGTATGGGAGGGAGCCTGTGGACTTCGTATAGCATGACTGACGTGTCTCGTGTGTGTCTGGCGGGTGCGGCAGGCGTTCGACGCGCTCCATTGGTTCGAAGAGGTCGGGCGCAAGTACAAGGAGGACGAGGACGTGTACAACGTGCGTGGCGCTTGTGCTGGTGCTCAACGAGTGCCGATTGTCGACTGGAGGGAGGGAGGACGGATCGACTGATCGGTCTCTGACTGTGTGTGGTCGTGTGTGGTCGGCCGTGCGTGGAGCAGCGCAAGCAAGCCGAGCGCGACGAGCGCAAGCGCGAGCAGGCGCTGCGCAAGCAGAAGGAGACGACGGCCGAGCTGATTGACGACGAGGAGGAGGTGCACACGCTGCAGCTGACGGCCAAGCGCATCGAGCTCAACCGGCGCGAGTTCGACCTGCTCGACTGGTCGCTCAACGGCGCGCGCATCTTCTTCAAGGACTAAGGACGATGGACCAGCGCCGCAAGCGCTCGGCGGGTTCACCCCTCTCCCCTCGCCGCGTGTGGCCACGCAGCGACTGGAAGTACTTGAAAAGTAGCAGCGTTTGTGCTCGTGTGGCGTTAACGTAAGTAGGCTAAAGGGATCTTCACGGGCTCTCTCGGTCGCCCACTGCTTGTCCGTAGGTATTGAGCCGCGTACAGTAGTCGGATGCCACGAGGACGCGCCTAGAGCCGCTTCTTGGCGGCCGAGCGCTGCTGCGCCTTGCTCGTGTCCTGCACGAACCTGCTCAGCCAGAAGAGCTGCGTATTATGCACAAGCCAAGGCGGCAAGACGCCAACAGCACAAGAGGGTCGTCAGCTATAGGGAGCGAGCGATCTTGGCGCGCGTCCGCGAGCTCCAGGGGCCGCCGACGCACCAGCGCGAGCACGTGCAGCCCCACGAGCCCCGCGACGAGCGCGTTCAGCCCAAAGCCGACGCCCGGCACCAGCGCTTCCATCGTCGTCCCGCTCTCGTCACTCGTAGCTTGTAGCTTGTAGCTTGTAGCTTGTAGCTTGTAGCTTGTAGCTTGTAGCTTGTAGCTTGGGTCTATAGTAGGGAGGAGTGGATCTTGGTTTATTAAAAGCGTCGTCGCGCTCGCTGATTGGTGGAAAAGCTGCTTTTAGGCCAATCCGCGCGCGCTGAGCCGCCGCCCAGCAGCTCCGACAAGCTGCGGTCGTCCAGCAGCGAGCGGTCATGCGGGTGTGGTGGGATGGCGCCGGCTTTGGCGCGCTGCTGCCAGAAGAGCGCGGCCACGACGCAGAAGAGCACGGCGGGGAAGCGCACCCAGCTCAGGTTGAGGCTCGCGGGCGCCGCCGGCGGCTGCAGCGACGCGAACACGGCCACGCGGCGAGCCGCGCAGAGGGAAGACGAGAGGTGGACCGTGAGCGCCGCCGGGTGTTCCGCGACGCTCGTGGCCGCGTCCACCGCCGCGACGCGGTAGCCGCACTCGGCCGCTGGGTCTGACGGCCCTGCGGGGGCGAACTCGCGCTCTGAGAGGTAGAGCGGGCGGCTGCTCTCGCCGGGTGCGAGCTGGAAGAGCACGAGCCGCGAGCCCGCGCCCAGCACGAGGTACCCGGGCAGCACCGCGATGGCCGCGTCGGCCGCCTCTTGGCCGGCCCCTTGCGGCTCGCGCTGGCTCTGCGCCGGGTCCTGCGGGCGGCGCGGACGCAGCTGGTCCACGAGCACGCACTCGGGTCGTCTCGGGCGGTCGTCGTCGCTGCTTGGGGCGTGCCAGGCCGAGCGGACGTGGCGCAGCCGGAAGACGAGCCCGCGGCCGCTCGAGAGCCCCGCGTAGACCGTGAGCGGGCTCTTGGGGTCGGCTCGGAGGCTCGTGATGCCGCGCGCGCTGGGCCCCGCGTCGCACACGGCGCCGAGCTCTCGCCGGGACGAGACGTCGACGAAGCGGACGTGGCGGCGGGTGGCCAGCGCCAGGATGCCGCCGGCCATGGGCGCGAACAGCGCCAACGGGTCGCCGAGCGGACGGCCTTCCAGCCCGCCTGCGAAGCTGCCGTTCTCGGCGTGGAAGAAATATAGTGCGCCGCGGTTGTCGCTGGCGACGACGACGTTGTGGCGGAACTTGCTCGTCACCACCACGCCGCCGGCCGAGAAGGGGCCCTGGCGGGCGGGAGCAGTCCGCTCTCGGGCTTTGGACGACGCTGAGCGGCCATGCAGCGCTGTTGTCCGGAACACGAGCTCCACGTCGATGTGAAGATGCTTGCCCGGCGCCGGAGAGGCCTGCGGGACGGGCGGCGTGGCCCACGACAGCGCTGCGAGGCGGTCGAAGCTCTCGAGGATGCACTGGTGCGGTCCGAGCGGGTCGACGCGGCGGAACCCGCCGGCCACGGCGCGTCCGTGGTGCCATATCCTCACGCTGTACAGCGCCAACTGCCCGGCGCGCGTCAGCAGCGCAAGGTGCGCGCGGCGGTCGGACGCGAGCGAGAAGGCGGCGAGGTCCCGTATCTCGGGCAGCGCCGCCTGCCACACGAGCTCGTGGGTCGTCGGGTGGTGCAAGTGGAGCGTCGCCGTCTTGCGCTCCATTACAGCGAGGAACTGCAGCAGCGGAGCGCCCGGGTCGAGCGCCGTGGGTTTACGAGGGCTGGCGGGGTGCGGACTCCTCCCCATGGGCTTGGAGTTGGAGTTAAAGGCGACCATCTGCACCAGGTCGCCGTGTCTGTCAGGGCCGAGGGCGAAGCGCGTGGCGTTTAGCTCGGTCGAGTTGAAGAGCCCGAGCCAGTCGCTGAACACTCGGTGGCCATGGCTCGTGCTGGTTCGAGCACGAGTCGTCTGTCCGCCGCCATCCGCGAGCTCCTTGGTCGCGTTCCTGGGCTGCGCTCGCGCGTGATGATGAGCGGCTTTGGCGGCGAGAAGCTGCCGCTTGCGCGAGTACAGCGCCAGCGCACGCGTGGTCGCCTCCAGCTCGGCGTCGAGCAGCACGCGGAGCTCTACGGCCGCCGGCGCGTCAACAGCTCCCCCTCCGCTCTCCACCGCCGCAGACGAAGGTTGAACCGCGGCGACGGAGGTGACGAAAGCGGCTAAAGCGCCGAAGAGGAGCGCAAGGAGAGCGGGGACGAGGCCACCGCGGGGGACCGCTCGTCTACTCTCGGCCATGGCTCGAGCTCGTGTCGGCGCATTCGAGTGGAGAGCGCGGTCCTGCGTTCGAGCACGGAGTGAAGAGGCGTCGGCCGCGCCGGTTCGCGAGCGGCCTTCCCGACGAAACGCCTCCACAAGATGTAGCCAACGGGCCAATAATGTCCTCACGCTACTGTTCCGTATCAGTATCCTAATAATAATACAGTACCGGGCAGTAAATACAATGTTGAGGTTGCGATGACGCGGCGGTGTTTCCATCCGCTCACAAGACACACCAAGACCTAGACGAGTCGAGCCGCCTTCGGACCGCAACCGCGGCCATGCCATTCGCGTCGACTGCTACAGTACTGTAGCGCCACGCGCAAGCTGAGCTGCGCGTCGCAGCGGCGAAAAAGCAACACACGAGTGGAGACAGTCGGGGGTACGCATGCATGAATCTCTGCGGACGGCCCCCGCTCAGCACACTTGCTCGTGCAGAGACTGCATGTGCGTGTCAGTGCAGCTTCTACGTGCATCCTCTCTCTGTCGACATCACGGCGAGTCGACTGCCGTATTTTTTTTATTATTTTCAGCCAAGTGCGTACGTACGCAGAAAATGTCCCCGAAGGTGGCGTATGGCGACTTGGCGGCTGGGTCGGAGCCTCGCGGACTCGACAGGAGACCGGTGCACGGAATAGGCCCCAAATTGGAGCAATCTATTTTAATTGCTCCACAAAATCTATCTATTCTTAGCGGGAAAAGTAACACAATTGCGGTTATATTACAAGTGTATGTGTGTGTGTCACGTCACGCTTGTTTGGACTTGAACAATGCTACGACAAACTGCCGCGTCTATGTTTGATGTACCGTAGGAAAAATAACGAGGGGAGCAAATTCCAACAGAAAACGTCAAAAAGATGTCCAAATTTACCCAAGAGCCGTTACATACGCCGGCTCTTGTTAAGTGCACCTGGGATTCACTGTCCGGGATTCAGTGAGTGGCCGTCGTGAGGAGCTATTTCTGCCTTGCAGCACGGATAGGGACGTGACCGCTCGTCGACGGATGGCCAGGAGGGCGCACCGGACTGCCTTTGAGTATAGCGAGCAGGCCGCGAGGGCCTGCGACTCGGCCGGAGCTGAATCCCAGGGACGGTCGACCTCCTCCCTCCTGTCGGCCGCCAGTGACGCCTCCGCCGACTCACACGTTGCAGTCGAGGGAGTGCACGATCGCAGGCGGCCTTGGGGCGGGTCTAGCCGCTATCGGAGCCTCCCTCACTTCCAAACACACTCCGTCTCGAGCACCCCACCCCGCCCGACCGAAGTACACCGCCCAGCCCAGCCAAGACCAAGCACCATGAGCGGAGGCGCCTTCCTGACCGTGATCCAAGTGGCGGCGTCGATCTCGGCGCTCTACATGTGCTTCAGCCCGTCGATGGACATGTACCGCATCCACAAGCGGAAGGACGTGGGCGACGTCACCGCGCTGCCGCTCGTCGCGCTCTGGGTGTGCAACCACATGTGGTACGTCGCACGCGCCACCCTCCCTCCCAACTGAACGATCCATCCTCGGAGCACGCCTCTAACCACCACCACCTTCGGCTTCTGCTGCTCCGCTCACAACAGGATGCTCTACGGCTACGTCACTGGCAATGTGTTCCCGCTCCTGGTCACGTACGCTGTCGGCGACCTGCTCGGCGTCGCGTTCCTCGCCGTGTACTACCGATGGAGCAAGCAGCGCAGCTACGTGCTCAAGGCAGTCGCCATCGCGCTCGTGTGCAACGTGCTCGCGGCCATCTACGTGGTACTGGGCACGCAGGGCGCCTTCAGCCAGTCGGACAAGAGCTTCCAGCAAGTCGTGGGCTACCTCGCGATCGCCTCGAGCCTGGTGCTCTACTCGTCGCCGCTGTCGACCATCAAGGTCGTGGTGCAGACCAAGTCGTCCGCGTCCATCCCCGCGCCCATGATCACCGCCGGCGTCATCAACAACGCCCTGTGGATCGTCTACGGCATCCTGCTCCAGGACATCATCCTCGTGCTGCCGACCGCCTTCAACGTGGCGCTTGGCGTCGCCCAAATCGCGCTGTACGTGATCTACCGGCCAAAGGCCGGCACCGACGCGGCCGGCGCGGCCGTCCTGCCGTTCGAGATCCAGTCGCCCACCTCTCCGGCCTGCAAGAACCCCTTTGAAGCCTTGACGTCACCCACCGGAGCGGACGTCAAGACTGGCGAGGTGGAGCTCGTGCGGATCACGATCGACCCGCTGTCACAGCTCGACGCGACGTCAGGGCCTGCGCCGTTCTCGCTCTCAGCCTAGCGGCCCTTTCGTCGTCGTATCATACCAGTATAGACTATTATAAACTCGCTGTCGTGCATCCATCCGGCTGGACCCTGCCGTTCGTTCACTCAGAGCCTCCATCACGATCAGGTCACGAGCCAACCGCCAAGTCTCCCTCTGGTGTCCATACTAAGGACCCACCCACGCTTTCAACGCCCGTCCACGGGGAGTGCAGGTGCGTCCGCGTTACTCGTCGTTGTACCCTGGCTCCTCGGTCGTGTGGATCGACAGGCTCAGCAGCTCCATCAAGCGCTTGGTGCGCGGGAGGATCTCCTGCATCGACGCCGCTCCGAGCTCCCGCTGCAGTTTGCGGATCAGGATGGTCATCTCGCGCACTTGGCGAACCCCTGCAAGACCCTCGGCGCCTCCCTTGACCGGTCCAGCCTTCCCATCCACGACGTAATTGGGCGGCGCGTTGCTATGCGCGAAGTTCTCCGTGTCTTCTTCCTCGTGCAAGCTCTGTCCGGTCCGTTGGTCTCTCTCCCGACCACGCGGAGCGCCCGAGCTCGTCAAGTGCTCTCGGAGAGCATTTACGCACTGGATAGCCGAGGATTGTTTCTCTACAGAGTCGAATCGCATGGCGTTAGTGACGGGTTTGCGCACAACACCACGTGGACTCTTGTGGGTACGTATCGACATACTCAGCCCAAGAGTGTCTCGGATGACGTTGAGGAAGTTCTCCATCTCGTTCACGAACAGGTAAAGCTCCTATAGGCATGCCATGCGTACCAATCAGTCGAGCCACCACCCACTGAGTGTATTGCGTACCACACGAGCCAGGCGAACAAACGACGCACATTGATCTTTGGCAGCACGCCCTCGACGCTGGAGACCTGGAAGAGCCGCGAGAAGTGCCGAACAATCTGGTTGATGAGGACGCTCGGCCGACGCTGCGCTCCCGCCATCAACGCGGCAGCATTAGCTCGTGCAGTAAGTAGTAAGAGCACTCGTCATGACTGGCATGTCCCTACCTCCAGCTCCACCGCGGCTTGGCTGTAGATCTCGCGGTGCTGGAGAACGTTCTTCTCCAGCTCGACTAGCTCTGCGACGATGCCAGCGGCGTTGGACAGCGTGGCCGGCCGATTCGAAGCCGCCGGTCGCGCATCACGGTCGGTAGCTGGCGGCACTGGTTCGATTGAGCGCTTGCACAGCTCGGTCACCACCGCTGCTTGGAAGCCCTGTGGGGTCGGAAGTGGTACGAAGAGCACAAGGCATCAGGTCGTGCTACATCACCACATGAGCTTACACGGTGAGCGACGACGCACCTCGAGTGCGTGCAGCCTCTTGCGCTCGCTCATCCACTGCTGAAGCGTAGGTAAGACGTGCTCGAGCTCGAACTGTGCCGCGCGCATGTCCTGCGCGGCAACGTCCTCGTTCGAATGCAGGAACACGAAGCCGCACACGTCGCGGATGAACTTCTCCATGCGCGGCACAGCGACGACCACGGAGCACAGCTTTTGCAGACTGGGCGCGATCAGCGTGATGTCCGTCAGGTGCAGGATGCGGCAGACCTCCTGGACGACCTCGAGCGCGGTCTCCCGAGGCAGCGCGCTCAGGCGGTTGAGCTGTAGCCGGTGGTTCAGTCGGTCGCGCTCCACCAGCTCTTGCGTGCTCATGTACTTGCGCAGGTCATTCAGGTCGTGCGCTTCTTCGAGCGCGAGCTTGCTGTCCGCGAGCTGGCGCTCCAGCTGGTGAAGCCGGCGCTGGCAGAGTCGGTAGTCGCGGATGCTAGGCCTCGAGTCCGCTTCCAGCACGAGGTTGGCGTTCTCTTCCTTGAGCTCCGCGATGGCCTCGCGAGCCGCGACGAGGTCCTGCTCGATCGCGGCCACCTTCTTGATCATTGCGGCCTCCCGATGCCGTAGCTTTGCTGCGACGAGCTCTTGCTCGCGCCTGGCGGCCTCGAGCTGCTCGAACATCATTTCGTCGGACGCAGTCGACTGCGGCCCGGGACGCCCACGTCTCGACCGGGTTGACGACCCTAGTCGCCGGCTATGCGTGTCCGATACCGACGCCCTATCATCGTACTCTTCCCACACGGGCACGGCGCTCTCGGCGGCCGCTTGGCGCGAGATGAAGTTCTCCTTGTCGCGCAGCTCGGCGTTCAGCGCGGTGACCTGCGTCTTCAAGAGGTCGATCTCCTCTTGTAGCTGCGCGCGCTGCGACTCGAAGATGCGGATTGTCTCGAGCGACTGGTGGTCGTGGGCGTTGGCGCGACGCGGGTCGCGGTCCTGCAGCTGGCGAAACACTTGCCGTTCGCGCGACTTGGCCAGGTTCTCCTTGTCCACTTGCTGCTGCAGCTTGTGCTGCATGCGCTCCACGAGGACCTCTTTCGCCTTCACGCGGTGTTCGCTGACTTTGAGCTGTTGCTGCAGCCGGACACTCGCAGCCTTGAGTTTCTTCGCCTGCAGCTCCGAGCGCTCGGCCTCCTCCTTTGCCTTTTGCTGTTGATTTCGACAGCTGTTCGTGAGAATTGACCGGGCAACAGAGACGTACGATATCGGCCACGCACCTTGAGACGCGAGATCTCTGCTCGAGCCGAGTCAAGCGCGCTTTGCGTCTCCTGCGTCTTCTTCTCGACCGACGCCAGCGTCCCTTCTGCCTTGCTCTGCACCCGGGAGTTGCGCTTGGACTCGAGAACCAAGTCTTGGATGATCTAGATCGCTCAACGACACAGACATCATCAGTCGACTCCGTCGAACTCGAGACTCCAGCGCTGGCTGAGGCCGATATGGCGCACGCACCTCGTTCTTGCGGTCAAGCTGCTGGACAAAGTCCTGGACGAGCTCAAAGACCGAGTCTGGCTCGGGCGACCCGTGCTCTGGAGACTCGCCACCGTCTCGGAAGCGGATAGCCGGCAGTCCGTTCTTTCGCAGAAGGTCGTTGAGGCCGCGCCAGTCGTCGTTGCGCTTACTGTCACGGTGCGAAGGCGTTACCGGCGTCGCTGGCGCCTCATTCGTCGCGGTAAATCCGCTGACCCCACTGGACGTGCTGGGCGAGAACTGCTGCGCGCTCGCACCGAGGTACTGGTCCCAATTGCTGTGCACATCAGCGCGGTCGCCGTCCGATCGACTCGACGGCGCGCCCGACGAGAACAGCGCGCGTTGTATGCGCGGCGGCCGGTGGTCGTCTCGCTCTTCCACGGCTCGCCCTCTGCGTGTGTCGCCTTGCTGTGCGCTCGACGCATCGCTTCGCCGCTCTATTCCTGCCCCATCACCTGTTATCTCCCGTCGAGTTGGCGCTGGAGTAGGAGTGTGGACCCCGAGCGCGTGGCTCAGTTCAAGGTCGTGCGGCCGGCCAGCGACCGAAGAGAGCGACGACGACGACGACGACACGTAGTCCGCTTGCGGAGTCATCTGGTAGACGGACGGGAGCCGTCCGTCTGGAGTCGTGGGAGTCGAAGCCGCCGCCCCGAACTCCGAGGTCGTGTCCAAGTCCGCCGACTCGCGGCGTCCGCCCGTGTCCGTCGGCATCTCGACGCTGTGCAGGGAGTGTTCGTGGGCGCTGTCGATGGTCCCCGGCTCCATGAGCGACCCCGAGCTGGACGCAGAGACCACGGACCGCCCAAGCAGCATGGACCGGTCCAGTGAGTCGTCCACTTCGCGAGGAGAAGCTGGCCGCACCGTCGCTTTGGTCTGCGCCACGTCGCGCTCTCCGATCGAGCTCCCGGCCTCGCTCGGGCCCTGTCGCGCTGTATCAGCGTGCTTATCCACCAACAGCAGGTCGTTGTCGTCTAGCAGCACGAACCGCGGCGGCGTTGACTCCGCCAGGTCGTCGCGGGAGGCGCTCAGTTCGCCCAGCGCCAAGCCCGAGGCGAAGAGCGCCGACGACACCAGGCTGCCGCTCCCTTTGCTGCTGCCGCCCCCGGCGCTGCTACGTGCCCCACGCTCGACTGCATCGCTAGAAACACTCACGTCGAGTGCTTCGTTCGCTTGCGCTCCCCCACGCGCCTCTACACCGCCCTGTGCGCCGCCGCTCTCGTCGCGAGTCGCCGCTCTGCCAAGCGCGCCGCTGCCGCTCTCCGTGAGCTCCTCCTCGCCCAGATCTGCCGATGAGAAGGCGCTCACGCGGTCGCCGATGCTGAAGCCGTTTTCACGCAGGAACTGGTCCACGCTCGAGCTGCTCGCGTCGCTCAGGGACGCGTCCCCACCCGACGCCGTCGCCATCTCTGCCGACGATTCCGACGCCAATTCCAATCCCAACGTTCAAAATGAGCCTGTTTGCTGCCCGCGCGCAATAAAACCTGTATAATGTGAAATATTGCTATTTCGAATATCCAAATAGGTGCATAACCTGTGAAAATAGATGCTCCCAAGAGCGCGTCACTGGGAACGGGCTGCGTGTGAAACGGGCGAGCGAGTTGATGATGGCGCGGTGTGGAGGGAGCTGCCGGCGCGCGCTGGCGCTGCTGCTGTTGCTGCTGCTGGTCGTCGCCTGTGGGAGCGTCCAGAGCTTCCATGAGGACCCGTACAAGGTGCTGGGCGTGAAGCGGTCGGCCACGGAGAGCGAGATCAAGCGCGCGTACCGCGACCTGGCGCTCAAGTGGCACCCCGACAAGGTAACGCCTCAAGCTCCCTTCAGGATCCTGCGGCTACACAAGCCATCTACCGGCGCTGCAGGCTATGTAACAACACGGGCATGTTAATTCTTCTGTGGTGATATTTTGTGGCTGATTCTGGCGCGGTGCTGCCTCCAGAACCCGGGGAACCCCGACGCAGAGAAGGAGTTCATGCGCATCGGGTCGGCCTACGAGCGACTCGTGGACAACAAGAGCGGTGGAGCGCAGGAAGACGCGCGCCGGCGCCAGCAAGAGTTCTACCGGCGGCAGCAGCAGCAGCGCTACAGCTACCACGGGCGCAACGTGAGTCGCCCATGCCTAGTTCGTGCGTGTGGGTCGAGCGTGGACACTGAGTGACGGGTGGTTGACGCGGCCATCAACTGCTGCAGACCTACTACCAGCAGTACCCGAGCGCCATGAACGGCTCTCCGCTGTTCTACGCATTCGTGCTCGTCGCGGTAGCTGCGGGTGTCCTGTCGATCCTGCCGACGCTGCTCAAACCCACGAGCGCCGGCAGCAGCAGCAGCGCACAAGCCCAACAGGGCACGCAACAGGTACGCATCACACGCAGCCGGTACATCATGCATGACATCTAACGGCCATGTGGCTCTGGTTGACGCTGAAGGCGGCGCCGCAACGCCCGAGCCCGCTTGAACAGCTCGCCAAGGTGTACGCGCCGTCCATCTTTGCGTTTAAACCCGTCTACCTGACTGCGCGCGGGCGACGGACGCTGCTCTTCTTCCCAGACGAGTACCGCTACGGCTGCAGCGTGCGCGGTGGGGATGTGTGCAGCACAGACCGTCTCCCGCATCGCTCTTTGAACGACTCACACTCGCGTTTGTGGCTTTGCTGCGGCGCTCGTTGGCAGAGCAATTCGCGATGATGGAGAAGCTCGCTGTCGAGTTCCGCCACGACCCGCTGACCTTCTGCTGGCTCGACCTGGACGCACTCCCGCCGCAGCAAGCGAAGCGATGGCAATCGCAGCTGAGTTCGGCCGTGAATCGTACGTCCTCGGCTCAACGATCGTTGTTGCTGTTGGCTTCAATGCTAGCGTGCATCGCAACTCGTGTTGACGTGACGGCTCTGTTGTTTGAGTTCACAGCGTTCGTTGTCGCGGTCAGCGTGAGGGGCAAGAAGATCTCCGTGCTACCGCCAGCCGGCGCCAAACTAGAGCTCGCGTCCGTCCAGAAGTGGATTGTGCGCCTCATCGGCGGCGAGGTTTCGCAGGAAGAGTCCATGCCTGGCCTGTTCGAGTGATGCCGGCTCGGTCTATTGCGCATATACTCGCCTTTGGCAATGTTACCAGTCCTCCTCTGCTGCAGTATTGATCGACTTCAAGTCGAAGAACTGAGACCGATCTCGCACGAGCGGAGCCAGCGACGAGTGGCGCCGGTGCTGCTCGTGGAAGCGGTCGGGCTGTCGGGCGTTCAGCGACATGAGCGACAGGATCTCCGTCACTCGCCCGTCAAGCGCGCTCTGCTGTCGCCCGAGGTCTCGCAGCTGTGTGAGGATAGCGCGATACTCCCGGTGGCCAGGCTCCTCCTTCGCGGTAGCTGCCCTGCCCGTCGCCGAGTCTTCGCCGAGGTTGGACGATCGCTTCTTGAGGCGTTTGGCAGGTGGTGGGGTCGTGACTGGCTCGAACGACTTGGCCCTGTGAATCCGGCGTCCGTTGTCTCCGTCCTCTGTCGACGCGATTGGGGCCGGAGCCGGACTGCTGGCGCTGGCGGCGTCTGCGCCAATGACGTCGGCTCGGACTGAGGCTAGCGCTGCATTAACACGAGCCTGGTCGGACGAGGGAATGGATACCCGCTGCCGAGCCGTGCGCGGTTGGATACGGGGCGAGCTGCCTCGCTCGGTTCGTTGGCTTGCGGTCGCCATCGCTGCCGCGGCTTGCGTGTCCACTGTCAGGTTGTAGCTCGCGACAGAGGAGCGCCTTACGGCCGCCGACAGCATCGTGGGGCCGTACACCGACGGAGGCGAGCTGAGCGCCCCGGTTGTTGCAGGTGCCGGCAGGAACTCTTGAAGCACAGGCAGCGCGTCGACGGACGCATCGATGGGGAGGATGCCTTGGATGCCGTCCGTGCGCCACATGACGGCCAGTCCCTGGAGAAGCGTGCGCGATTTGCCGCCGCTCTCGTACACGAGCGTGAGCGCCTTGCGCGACCGCAGCATGACGAGCTGGTGCACGGAGCGCATCACGTTCGGGTGCTTGACGAGCGTCGACAGGATGGTCTGCCGGTTCACGCAGTGGGTCTCGCAGAAGTCGAGCGCCTGGATGGTCGCAAGTCGCGCCTTGCGCGGGTTGACGATGCTGAACTCGCCGAAGCACGCGTTGGGGCCGAACGTTGCGACCGAGGTCTGCCCGAGCAGCGCCTGCGCGTGGCCGACAAAGAGGAAGTACATGTCGGAGCCGTACTCGCCCTGCCGGATGATGTCCTCGCCCGGGAGGTACAGCTTGATCTGCATGGCGAGGTACAGGTCGTGCACGAACTCGGCGTCGCAGCCGGCCAGGAAGGGCATGCGGTGCGGCATGGTCTGCTCGCAGAAGAGGTCGGCCACCTTGGCGCGGATGGGGCGCGCCATCTGCGCGAAAATCTCGCGGTCCAGCTCCTTGTTCTCGCGGTTCACCTTGCGCCAGTTGAAGATGTTGGCGCGCACCTCGTCGCGAAGCTTGCGTGGGAAGCCGCGGTGCTGCATGAACACGTTCACCTGGTCCATCTTTTGCCGGTCCTCCGTCTCGCGGATGTACAGCTGCTGGAACAAGGACACCACGTTGGTGATGCCGTAGGCGAAGACGCCGGCGCCCACGGCCATGGCACAGAGCGAGAAGACGCGGCCGAGGTTCGTCTTGACCGTGACTAGAGTCAGCATCAGCCAAGAGGCAGCAGAGAGAGAGAGAAGCAACAGTCAGAGACGCATTATCCAATGACGAAAGCGCCCGCTTCGTGACGGAGGACGGACGACACGTACTGTCGCCGTATCCGACGGTGGTCATGGTCATGATGGACCAGTAAAAGGCCGCGACGTACTTGGTCCAGAGCCGAGTGTCCTGCAGCACGCGCGAGTCGATCGCGAGCGCCATCTGGTCCTCGTCGCTGAAGGCCAGGTACGAGAACACGCAGCTGAAGACGTGCGAGAGCGCTAGCACGAGGAAGAGGAAACTCCCGAGGCTGCTGACTTTGGACGGGATGAGCAGCGAGTACTCGAGCCGGCGCTGGATCCGCGGGATGCCCGTCACGCGCAGCAGCCGCATGCATCTCGAGAAGGGGTAGAGCCATGGCCGCGCGGCCGAGAACTGGAACAAGTGCGAGGACGCCGACCCGCTCGCAGCATACAGTCGCGGGTCCTTGTTCTCGAACAGAGCGTAGAACGGGAACGTCCACAGGAGGTCCTGGAGGAGGAAGTTGCGCGAGTAGTGCCAGAAAATGGTCGCCAGCGAGAAGTGCAGCTTGCCGTCGCGCTCCACCGCCGTGTTTAAGCTGTCGAGGCACAAGCGTCAGATGAAGTGTCCGTCCTCAAGTCAACAGCGCATGGCGAACGCACTTGAGCAGGATGTCGATGGCGAACATGGCGTCCACGAACAAGTCCGACTGCAAAATGTCTCGGCGAGCGATGACGCCGATCTCGGAGAAGCAGAGCTCGAATGGAACGGTGACCAGGACCCCTACCGCATCCACAAACGCTCGCATCTACGGTCAGACAGCTGGCGGCGCGCATAATGCAGCTGATTGAGCGCCTACAGGTCATGAGAAGGAGCTGGAACACGTCCCAGCTGGCGCGGAATCGCCCGTGCGGGTGCAGCGTGTACCTCCTCCTCACTTTGAACTCGGACAGCCCCGAGCGGTTGGCGAAGTAGGCCACCTCGTCCTCTCCGTCCGACATGGCAGGGTGCGCGAACGACCGGCCCTGGCTGTCACCTTCGTCGCTTAGATCGGACCCGCTGCCATCGTCGGGGTCGCTCCCCATGTTGCTACCTTCGTAGGCAAAGTTGGACAGACTCCCGTCCGGCCCGGGCTTGTCGACCGCCCCGACCTCCCTGCCGCTCAGCTCGTGTTCGAAAGACAAGAACCGAAGCCGCCTCGTGCTCACTCGCCGCACCGCGGGCCGGGGTTTTGCGTCTCCCGTCCCGGACATCTGCCCGTCCGGTGCGTCCTTGCGCACGTCGCCATTCTCATCGATCAGGTCGCGCATCCGGCCGCTGCTCCGGTGGCTGCGGCGGCTCTTGGAGCTCTTGTTGACCTTTTGGCTCTTGCCGAACGTGTCGAGGCGCGAGCCTGCGTAGATCTTGGAGGACGGCGCGACCTTGGGCGGCGCCCGCGGCTCTCGCCCCGAGCGGAACGCGATGCGCTCCATGATGGACGCCGTCATGGCCTCGAAGCGGTCCTGCCGCGGCCGCGGCGGCCGCTTCGCCATGCTGGTCACCCGCAGCGCCCGTCCACGTGCAGCAGTCGACTGTCACGGAGTCCCCCAGGCGTATTGAGGGCAGCGACCCACTACGGTTATTGCGCACGCATGCGGCGCCAAAGATAGCGGCGGCGCGTCGATGCTGGTACTATTCTGAGTGGCGTCACACGTCGCAGATACATATAGTGCGCGGTGCTGTAATTGGGTACGCAGGGTCCCTCCCGCTCGACCAGTCAGTCAGTCATGTGGGAGCAGCTCCTTCGTCATCATCTTCATCATCCTCCCTCGAGCATGTCGCGCCTCGCCCGTGCGCCGCTGCTGCGCTCACGCCTGGTGGCGTCTGGACCCTCCGCTACCCTGTGCCGGTGCTTCTCCTCGTTTGCCAGCGGCTCGCTGTCTCCCCAAGGGAAGGCAGAGCGTCCGCCGAGACGGAGTCGCGCGCCGACGCCGACGCCGACGCCGACGCCGCACGCGCAGCTGGCCGAGGCGCTGCGCATCTTCTACGAGCGCGAGCGGCACTTCGCCGTGCCTTTCCGCTTCGTCGTCCCGTCCCCCGCCTCTCCCCATTCCCGGCAAGAGCATGAAGGCAGAGCGGAGGGCGAGCGCCCGCCCGTCGAGTGGCCCCGCGAGCTCCACGGCTTCCCGCTCGGCGTGCGCGTGCACCGCTTGGCGCGCTCGCCGGCGTCGGCGCCTGCCAAGCGGCTCGCGGCGGAGCTCGCGGGTCTGGACTTCCCTCTAGCGCGCTGGCGCGACTACTGGTTCGCGCACGTGTACCTGCGCGCGCTCGAGACGTACCGGCGGCTCGAGGGCGACTTGTTCGTGCCTCAGAAGTTCGTCGTGCCCGCGGGCGACCCGGCGTGGCCGCGCGCCGCGTGGGGCGTCGCGCTCGGACTGCATGTGGCCAAGCTGCGCAAGCAGCGCGACGAGCTGCCGCGCGCGCACGTGGACGCTCTGGACGCGCTCGGCTTCGTCTGGCACGTGCGCGACACCAAGTGGGCCGAGTACTTTTTGCCGGGCCTGCGCCGCTTCCGCGAGCTCCACGGCCACGCCGACGTGCCGCTCGCGTTCGCTGTGCCTGCGGACGACCCGCGCTGGCCAGCGCGGCTCGCCGGGTACCTGCTGGGCCGGCACGTGTACATGGTGCGCTCGGGCAAGTACGCTTCGCAGGTGGCCGCGAGCCGGGACGAGCTGCAGCAGCTCGGGTTCTCCATGAGCGTGTCGGACGCGGCGTGGCGAGAGAGCATCCTGCCCGCGCTCGAGGCGTTCGCGCGCGAGTTCGGCCACTGCGACGTGCACCAGGAGTTCGTCGTGCCGCCATGCGCCCCGTGGCCGCCCAAGGCCTGGGGGCTCAAGCTCGGCCAGACGGTCAAGGGCATCCGCCGCGGCGCGTACGAGCCGCAGACACGCGCGAGCCGCGCCGAGCTCGAGGCGCTCGGCTTCGTCTGGAACGCGCGCCACCGGCTCGAGAAGACGGTGCGCACCGTCGTGCTGCCGGCGCTCGAGACGTACGCGCACGTGCACGGCGACCAGCTCGTGAGCACGGACTTCGTGGTGCCCGAGGCGGACGAGACGTGGCCGCCCCGCACGCGCGGCTTCCGCCTCGGTTACTGGATCAGCCGCGTGCGCGCGGGCCAGATCGAGCTGCCGCGCCACGTGCGCGCCGAGCTGGACGCCGCCGGGTTCGTCTGGCGGTTCAACGACGCGCGCTGGAACGACGTGCTGCTGCCGTCCTTCCGCGCCTACAAGGACGAGCACGGCAGCTGCGCGCGCATGTCGACCAAGTTCCACGTGCCGCACGCGCCGCCGTACCCGCGGCAGGCCTGGGGCGTCAACCTCGGCGGCGCCATGTGGCACATCCGCAACGGAGACACGTATGTGGCTAGTCCCGACAAGCAGCGCGAGCTGCGTGCGCTCGGCGTGCTCGAGTGAAGAGAGAGAGAGAGAGAGAGACCGGAGCCGGATGGCTCCAATGTGTCCGAATAGAAATCGAGTATACAATTCGGCGGACACTGTTTAGAAGACTCAGGCCACCACCACCTGCCGCTCGCTCTGCACGTACAGCACGCGCTCAGCGGGCGCGTCCTGGCCGTCGACCTGCAGGCGAAACGGAGGGAACCGCAGCCTGCCGACCCGCGTGGCCAGGAACCGCTTGTGCGTCACAAACTCGCCAGAAGGTGGCGTGGCACCGGGCGTTGGCGTGAAGACGAACACCTCGCTCTGCTTGCCAATCGCGATCCAGTCGTTGCCCTCTCGGTCGTCCAGGTACAGCACTGCACGGTGCTCGAGCTCGTGGCTCTGGGGCGGCACGCCCTCCCCACTGCACGAAACTCGGACGACAAAGGTGATGTCGTCACTTGCAGCGATTTCGCTTGCTGAAGTCGGCGAGGAGGAGGACGCGTGTGGCTTCTTTGGAGTGACGTCGATGCGATAGAGAGGGCCCTGGACAGCTTGCAGTGGCAGGCTCAGCATGAGTATCGTACGCGTGAAGTCAGAAGTCAATGTATCTCGTGGAGACATTGGATCTGCTGCAGATACTGGAGAGGACTCGTCTTGGTCGAGATACTCGACGTCGAGCGCCAATTGACCGTTGCCAACCGCTCGCAAGGCGTCGCCACCGTTGCTGCCGGGCCACTCCAGCGTGAACAAGAGGTGAACGGCCTCATTCGGCCTCAGTGTCGTGCCTCTGACCGAGGTATTTGGGTCCGATGCGAGCTTGGGGACCAGATCTTGGCTATCGTCGTCGTGACGGAACAGCAGGCAGTAGTCGTGAATGCGCACACCGATCTGGTCGTTACACGTCAGCGACAGACCCGCGAACACCAACGGACCCACGCGTTTGAGTCGGAGCTGGTCGATTAGCGGTCGGAAGACGCGGAACCAGCTTTCAGTACGCCGGATCTCCGTCGACCTTGTTGGGGACCCCACCGCTTCAAGGGGTGGAACACCACCGCGCTTTGTTCCCAGTTGCTGCCTGCGACCGACGACTTCGTGCTGATATCGGAGCTGCGCGCAAACCAAAACTTCGGGAGGGGTGGCGCGGTGGCTGGCTGACGGAGAGCTTTCGTCATTGCTGAGTATGCCGCAATCCAGCTCTTCGACTTGGACTTGAATATTGAAGGCCAGTGTTTCTCCCGGAGAAATGGCTGCAACCGGAAGGATAAGTCTTCCGTCAGCAGCATCGATTGAGTCATCCGCAACGACGCTCGATGCTCCGGCTTCAGGCGTGAGCAGCGATTGCCGAGTAGCGCGGAGCAGTCGGATACTGGCACCGCTGGACTCCTCGTTCACGACTTGCACTTCCAGCAGGCCGTCCGTCACGTGATCCTCGCGTGCGTGGATCAATACCTTCACCAACTCTGCCTCGGATCCTGGAACGAGCACCGGTGGGCCGGCGAGCTCAATGTGGAGCGTACTTTCTCGCTTGGCGACCTCGAATCGGGTTGCGTCCGAGTCTGCCGTGGAGAATAGACGAAATGTGTTGCCAGCGAGGACGCACTCGACGCTGGTGCAGATGTAATGCCCCACATAGATGCCGGTTTGGAAGAACTCGAGGTCGACAGGCGCGCGCTCCTGAAGGTACACGTTACTTTCTTCCAAGACCAGCTCCAACCCGTTGTTCGTTGTGTCTCGTGGCGGACTCGGCGACGATGAACTTGGTGCGTGGTTTGTATGCGGCCTATCTCTCTCGTCAGAATAGCCTGCAGCCAGAGAGTGGCCGATCGCGCCCGTGGCAAGCGTATCATTCGCTTCTCCAAGCGTCTCGTCCAGGATTGAGGTCTTGCGTGGGAGCGTGTTTGACGACAGCATCGAGCTTGCGATGTCTCCGCTAGCCGAAGGAGACATTGACTCTGTGTCGACTTGGTCCACCACGCCGACGATCTCCTCTTCCAGCCCAAAGCTGTCCAAGCAAGCAGCATCGTCACGAACCGTTGGCGCCAATGAAGGGTCGACTGCATCCAACTCGATAGTATCCAACGCAATACTTCCAGATTCGTTGGACCCCTTGACCCTCGTAAAGCGAACACGGAGCTTTTCGACGAGGATGCCTGATGGGAATCGGTTCGTGACGTTGAGCGAGACGCGGATCTCCCCATGGTCGAGATCGCTTCCGGGCGATTGCATTGTTTCAATCGTCACCCTTGGTCGGATTAGCTCCCCCATGTTCATCTTGGACGGATGCTCGCCCGCTTGTTCGTGCTTTTGGCTCTCGAGACTTTTGACAAGAGCATTCATGAGTTGATCCAGGTAATCACGTCCCAACTCTGCCCTCTCCTCTTGAGCGACTTGAAGCATGCTGAAGCAAGCCGCAACCGCCTGTCCGGAACGACCGAGTGCCAGTTCCGCGATGCAAATGTGCCGAACGCAGTCGCCAAAGAGCACCCACCACTTGTCCTCCTCGCACTGGCGTGCATGCGAGCGGAACAGTCGTGATGCACTTTCAAACTCACGGTGGCGGACGTGGTAGCGCGCGCATTCGCCCCCCAGGAAGACCGCGAATCGGTGCCTACCGGCTCGCGAGAAGTGCAGGGACGCCAGGTGCGACATCTCCCATACGCATCGCTCGTAGCGCTCGCCAAGAACACGTGCCTCGAATAGTTGGCGCAGCCACTGGTACCACGGCGTGGATGGATCATCTTCCGCGTTCTCACCCGGCAGTTGTGAAGAAGCCGTAGGCGACCCTGAAGGTGACGGGCTTGGCGAAGAGTGCCCAGTTGCGTTGCTCTCCGACGCAAACGATCTGAGTACTCGCCGTGCCAAGTACAGGAGTTCCCCGAGATGTCGGGACATAGATTCGGGGGTGATCGCTTGGGTCGCTTGCGTTGGGACGCTCGCTGACGACACTTGGTAGTCGTGGCCGCTCCAGGAGAGCTCACTTGCGTACGCGATCTCCAGACACGCGCCCACCGCCCAATGGAACGGCTGGTGCCACTCAATCACGCCGTCGGTCTTGTATAGCTCGCGTAGTTGTCGCAAAAAGGACGATATGAACGTGAGCGACCGCTGCAACAGCTGCGGGAAGTTGCCCATCAAGTAGAGAGTGCGGATCTGGCGGCAGAAGCTGTAGAGAAGAATCACGCGGGCAGACACGCTGTTGGCGGCAATCGCACGCTGCATATGGCCAAGATCAAGCGCCAACTGCAAGCACCACAAGCCACATAACCCCGTCGGTCGAGTTAGTACGAGGTTAGAGAATGGCAAGATGTAGAGCGTACCGGAGAAGTGGTGAAAATCGCGTCAGTGCTCGAGATCGAGATGGCTTCAGGGCCAATGAAGGTATTTCGCTCCGCATCGCTCAAGTTGACAAAGATGGCATCAAGCTCATCCAGCTACATGAACAACAGGGTGATGAGCCTACATCATAGAGAAAATATGGTGATTAGTGAATCACCAACACGTACATGGCGGATGGCGTCGTCCTGTAGGTACATTTGCTGGTACATGAGCGCAAGCCGCTCTTTCGCGAGGAAGAACGCGCCAAAGTCCCAGCCTGGTGTTGCTCGCTAGCATCCACCAATATCCAGAAGCAGCAGCAGCAGCAGCAGCAGCAACAGTCGCCAGGTTAGGCCCGTCCGTCAGTGATAGAGCAACGCATGCATAGTAGGGCGTGGCTCGTGAGCGCACCTTGGCGTCCAGGACGCGCAGCTCCTCCTCGTACTGGAAACACTTGATCTGGAAGGCATCCATGATACAGTGGCGCAAGCGCAGCAAGAGCTCGCTCCATTGAGACTCGTGCTGCTGCTGCTGGCCAATCACGCTCGAGCCCTCGAGCGTGTCGATCTTGCAGATGCGCTCTCCGAGCGACAGGCTGGCCGCGACGCTACCGGCAGCGGTACCAATCAGTCCGCCCGTCGCGGCGCCTGCTACCCCGAGCAGGCCGGCGGCGCTCGCGGCGGTCGACTTTTTGTGCGCAAAGTCCGCGCGGATCTTGTCAAAGATCTTCTTGTAGACAGCGTTGGGCGTGTTGCGGCTCGCGGCGCCGGCCTTTGCGCGGCGCGTGCCTAGCGGGACGTAGAGCACCATCCACTCGACCTTGGCGGCGTTCATTGCGTCGATCCAGGCGCCCAGCCGGGCTTTTACAGTGCTCTTGTACGCCTCGCTCTCCTCGCACTTGACCAGGTAAATGCACACGAGCGGCGGCTCGTCGCGCTGACTCTCGGCTGCCACGAAGTTGAGTGGCAGCTTGTCGATGAACTTGGTCACGCCCATGAGGTTGCGCCACTCGATCGCCCGCAGTGGCAGTCGCTGGGCCAGCGACGGCGCCAGGAACTGCCACACGCCGCCGTCATCCGTGTAGCCAACCTTGAGGCCTGTGCACAGCGACATCCCGGTCAATACTGGTGCGCAGAGCGCGCGGAAGGCGCAAACAAGAGCACACTATGAGTAGTTGCGGGAGGCTGACCAGGAGTGAGCAGGTCCTGCGTGAAGTGTGGAGCGATCGTCGAGTACAGCGACGTCATGCCCCCCCCTCCCTAGATCTTTCGCTTTCCTGTCCGGAATGCAAATATACTGAGCAAATGGTTGATATGATTATTGTATGGATCCAGTTTTCGTCGCTTCATACAAACAACAAGACTCGAATGCACCTCTGGTCTTATCCTGAGCTTTCAGACGGCACTTCCAGCGGCCGAGCGTCTGCGCGCTGCGCGCACATACCGGCGTCGGAGTACAGAGCCTGGGTACTGCCAGTGGGTAGGCGTGGTGGGTGGGTCCTCCGGCTCGTCCGGATCACAGGCCGAAAGAATGTACCAGTGGACGAGTCCGCCGCAATTATACAGGTTTTGCACATGTCTGGGTAACGGTGCAGCCCATGCATGCCTTACGTAGTGTCGTGTCTTTGAGGCGATTGCCAAATTTCAGCACCTTCAGAAACAGTACCTACGAAATGAGCGTGGCTGCACACAAACGAAACCGCCGTGCATGGGCAAGCAACAGGGGGTTTGCTTGAACAGGCGCGTGGTCCGCATTTGGGTCGAAATGGATGAGCTACCTACCCGGTAGCTTGATGCTCCACCTGCCTCTTCTGGCGCCGCGAGGTATATTTAGCCGGCGGTTGCGAACGCGCTGGAAGGGGCCTGGCAGTGTATCAAGCACTGGCGACGCATTGCTTATCTCGACCTGCAGCGACTCGTCTCGTCCTCCGCGCAGCTCGTCTCGGCCTGGAGTCGTCTGGGCGATGCAGCTTCTCCGCGTCGTTTGGGCGGCCGCGTCGGCCTCTGCTGCCGAGCTCCGCCTCACCGATGGCTCGTTCGCCCCCAACCACTTTCTGGGCACATGTCTGACCGACTCGTGGGTTCGTGACATGGAGGCCGAGCTCGGCGTGTCGTCCACGGCGCGCAACGCCGACGGACGCCTTACCTACCCGTTCCTCCAGCCGGCGCTACAGTACCCACGATACACGGTTGGCCA
>JAADXZ010000180.1:0-34460 GCA_023338055.1 Phytopythium mirpurense
ACTATGGGCCCTAATGTAAATAACAATTGTTGTTTATCCTTGCAAAATGGAGACTGACTTTATTTCTCTGTGGTCCGATAGGACAATTCGAAATGGGTGGTTCCGAACTAACCTAATTAGATCTAACAGGATCAAATCTATGAAACGTATAAAGTCAAAGAACTATACAGTCTGACAGTACCCACGGTACGTCAGCTGTCTTCAGCGCCAGTCGCAGCCGGGGGTACCGTAGCCACGCGGCTAGGTACGAGCAGGCCGGGGTACACAAGTACGTTGCCGGCCGCATACCCCAAAGGGTACCGTGTAACCGTTACATTCCCGGTTACGCGCGAAGGAATATATTTCAAAAGTTCAAACATGGAATAATCGTGTTTTCGATCACGGTAAAATCGTGGTTCTCTCCAAATTAATAATCATAAACTCGAACGGTACCGATTCTAATTAGTGCGCTAAAAAACGTCCGGTATCAGCAACACCATCCTGTTTTCGTGCTTGCTGTTGCACTGGTCGAAGCAGTGCTCAATACTTCAAGTCGACTTGAAGCCGCTAGCGCTGGGCGATTCGATCGTGACGCACCTACGCGGTCGTTGCCGTCGTCGTCGTCGTCGTCGTCGTCGTCGTCGCCCTCGCCTTGCGCGCCGAGCGGACTCGATCAGCACGAGCGCGGTTCTCGGCGGCCTGGGCCTGCCAGCGCGGGTCCGACTGGAACGCCATGAAGCGCGACGCCACGTTCTGGACCGGCGGTGGCACGCGGTTAGCATCCGTGGGAGCCGCCGTGCTCGCGTTGGCGCGCGCTGCTGCGTTCTGCCGACTCCGTTCAGCCAACTGTCGGCGACGCTCATGGTTTCGCTCGCGCTCCTCGGCATACCGGTCCGACTGCTCGTAGTTCATGTAGCGCGCGTCCATGTTGCACCGGGGCGTCGAGACCGTGGAACGAGCAGCAGTGGACGCACGGGACGTCACGGCGGCAGAGCGCGCGGAATCGGGCGCCGGCGTCGGCGACGGCTGCGACGTCGATGGCGGTGACCGCGGCGCCGACTCCGACAGCGACTGCGCCTGCTGGACCACTCGCGGGCGTGATGGGGCCCTCATGCGTGATGAGGCATGTGAGTTGACAGCAGACGCAGTCGCAGTCGAAGTCGATGCCGTACTCATCGCCGTCGAGGTCGACGCAGTCGTAGACGCCGATGCATTGAGGCCGAGGGCTGTCGTCGTGGTCGCGGCCGTGCTGGCATGCGTGTCATCTGCGTCATCGGTGAGGGCTCCTCCAAGAGATTCGTGACGAGGTCGAGAAGCCACGTCGGAGCTCGCGGACTCGAGCGTCAGGGTCGACGAAAGCGAAGAAGTCGATGGCGGTGACCGCGGCGCCGACTCCGACAGCGACTGCGCCTGCTGGACCACTCGCGGGCGTGATGGGGCCCTCATGCGTGATGAGGCATGTGAGTTGACAGCAGACGCAGCCGCAGTCGAAGTCGATGCCGTTGTCGTCGCCGTCGTGGTCGCCGCAGTCGTGGACTCGAACGTTGCGATGTCGAGCGCTGGCGTCACGGTCTCTTGTTCGTCGGCAGTGGCGACCGGCTCCGGCTGGATCTCGGCCAAGGGTCCATCGAGGTCCGTGCTGGCCTGCACGCCGAGGGCTTCATCGGTGCATGCGGGGCCACGTTGCTCGTCTCGTTCAAGCCCAGCTTCGCGCTTCTTGGTGTGACTGGATCCAGTATCGCCGACGAGCTCTAGCTTGAGTACTGCCTCCTCCAGCTGGCTGAATGGCATACTCGCGGCAAAGCTGCTCCACAGGCCGTCGATTCGGCGCACAGCGTCGTCCAGCGAGATCTCGGAGGGTTGAACGTCATCGACAGTCGCGCTGCGCTTGTCCTGGTTGCTGACACGGCGTCCGAGGATGCGGCGTGAGGCTCCGGGCTCAAAGATGTCGGCCAGCGCCGCCACCGAACGCTCTGCGTCGGTCGATACGGAGCGGACGCATCGCGACGAGCGAGCTCCAGTCGCGCTTGAATTGAAGGCAGAGGCGAGTGTCGATACCGAGCGCTCCGCACGGGTCGAGACGGGGTAGCCAGCGGACGTCGGACGCGCCGAGCGGATGGCCGTCACGCTCGAGTTGAAGACAGAGGCCAGCGTCGAGACCGAGCGCTCTGCGTTCGTCGTGACGGAGCGCAGGGTCGTGGCGGGGCGAGGCGCCGGCGAGTGCGATGCGCGCTCGAGAAGCTGGGCGAGGTGACGGACAGCCATGGCGTCCGGGCGGCAGCTTGGTCAGGAAAGAGTGGCAGGCGCAGTCTTCTGACGGAGGAAGGGGGCGGTCGCGGCAGCTGGGGTGGCTGGCGCGGGGAGCGGGGTATTCTCGAGTCGTCGGCGAGGCGGCGGGTTCGAGAATGAGCCAACGGAGGTGGCGTGGGGTCCGCGGAGGCGGAGGTGAAGGCGTCGACGGAGCCGGAGGTAAAGGCATCAGCGGCGGCGCTCGCGGGACGAGGAGCGCTCCTCCGCTGACTCGACGCCTGGTCTCATGCTGGGACGAGGCTTCCGAGTATGTGGACTGTGTGAGAGGAGCGGAAGCGAGCCACCAACATGCGGGGCGGGAGCGCGCGCGTAGTAGTGCTGGCGGCGTCGGTGGAGGTACAGTAGTGGCGGGCGCGGTGCTTGCGGGGAGGGGTGAGATCGAATATGGGAGCCACCGTAGCTGTGGGCGTCGGTTGCCTGGGTTTCCGAGCTGGAAAGTGCAGTGAGGTTCAATACAAAATCAAAGATATAATGTCTGGACGATGATGTTCCCAATGTGATGTGGCCACTTCATTTTAGACCAAGAGCAAATGCTGATCCTTGCCCGTAGTCATGGACGTGGTTGTCAGTGGCTGGTTGGTCTTATTGGACCATATTGGGGGCGTCAGTGACGGATCATGTGCGAGACCTCCGTCAATAATCGTTCATGCAGATCAGTCAGTCTCTCATCGCCGCTGCCCTTCTTACTCATTATCCAGGCCCGGTAACTCTAGTGGCTGCTGAGTCTGGGATGAAGTCTGATTGAAAGCAGTCGCGGTCGTATTCGTCAGCCAATCTATCATGCTAATAGCTGCTGCGGGTGGAAAATGGTTTTGGTAGAAAGCAATACCGAGTCACGATGTCTCCGGTCTCGCCTCTTGTGTGATGGAAGCATTGTTCGTATTCGACAGACGGAAAGCTGCATCGACGAGGCTTCTCGTACCCTTTCGTGGTGACGGAAATGTCCATCCCTGTGAAGGATAGATGAATGCGCTCGCATGAACGGGGTGATACGTTTGTTCGGTGCCTCAATATTGGCCTAGACCATTCTCTGTAGGACAGAGCTCTCCTGCGGTCCCAATCACTTGCCAAGCCACGGGTTGTGGATACTATTGGCGCTCATTCCGCCATCACCGTCCAAGGACACTGTCGCCCACTTGAAGACTGTATCTGCCAGACCCACTACAACTTGAAGTCAATTTGACCCAATTCTAGTGTGACGTACATTAAATATGACTAGAATGCAATATCGACCAATGGACGTCAGTTCTTCGACTTCAAACACACGTGATTAGATAAAACGAGGACACCACTCCAAAACTTATCAGATTGCGACCAGCTCTACAACTCCAAATCTTGTTCGACAATTGAGTTCCTCTGGCCGGCATGGCGTTCGCACGCGCCTTCTTGCCGCTGCTGCTGCTGTCGCTAAGCGCGCTCTGGGCGCTGACCACCGCCATTGACTACCCTGGCGGCTGGGCGCCGACCTTCCCTGCCAACCAGCGGTGCGTGAACATCTGTGCGGGCGCCTCGGGCCGGCCGACGTGTCCGACGCGCGACCCCGCGTGCGAGCGCAAGGCGCAGCGGCCGGGCGACTTTGACTTTCTGCTGCTGGAGCAGCTCTTCCTGCCGCAGTTCTGCCGCGAGCTGCTGATCGGCGTGGACCCGACGCTGGAGCACCGGCCCGTGCGCGCGTTCCCGGCGGGCGTCGCGTGCCGGCCGGCGCGCGTCAAGAGCGCGCTGAGCATCCACGGACTCTGGCCCAACTACGTCACGGGTTTCCCCACGTGCTGCAACGCGAGCGCCGCCGCTCCCAACCGTCCGTACGACCCGCATAAGTTCGCGGCGGAGCACAAGGACCTGCTGCGCGAGATGGACGAGCGCTGGGTGGACCCCACGCGGCCCGACGACGGCGGCCTGGACGCACTCTGCGAGCTGTACAACCACGAGTTCCAGAAGCATGGGCTGTGCTACGCCGCCGACGCGTCCGGCAGCTTCGAGCAGAACGCGCGCGTCTACTTCGAGGCCACCATGCGCGCCGCGGCGACCCACGCCAACGCCACCGACACGATCAACGCGTGGGCCGCCGACCCGGAGCCGCCGCGCCGCTACGTCGCCGATGTTCGCGCGCTGTTCCTCAAGAAGGCGCAGGTGCTGTGTTCGTCCGCCGCGCTTTACCGCAACGAGCTGGGCGCCGTTCGCACGTGCTTTGAGCAGTCTACCGGTGGTGACGGACAGCTGGAGCTCATCGACTGCGGGGATGACGTCGCGTCACTGGCTTTCGTGGCGTGCGACGCCTCGATCCCTATCAAACTGACGCCGTACGATCCGCCGCCGCATCATCAGCTGGTCTCACCATTGGACTTTGAATCCATCGAGTGACTGGCGGCCTGGCTTGGCGTGTGAGTACGTACACTGGAGTATCGAAGCTCATCAAGTCCCCACCTCAGCCGCCGACTGACACGTGACTGTCAAACTGTTGGTCGATACACGCCCCCGTTCATACATCGCCCTATCGCTCACGCCACTCCTACGGCTGCCTCGCTCTACTGCGCGTTGCTGTTGGGTCGGATGGCGTGGAACAGTCGCGCGACCTGCTCCTCGGCGCTGATTCCAGCGACGTCCGCGCCTCCCCCTCCGCTCTGCTGCGTCGACCGTCCGCGCGTGACTGGCACGCGGTAGACGGTGACGTCGCCCGTCGAGTCGCCGACGACGAGCACGGGGGCTACCGGCGCGAACGCGACCGTCGTGCACTCGAGCGGCACCTCGCGCCGCTCCATCTCGACCGCTGGCGGGCTCGTCGCCGTCCGATTGCCCTCTGCACCTTCATCGGTCGCTGCTCGGCCTGCCGTCACGCCACCGAGCAGATCGTCGTCGTCGATGCCGTTGAGGCCTGCTCCAGAGACCAGACCGTCGCCCACGGGGGCCGCAACGGGAACCATGACGTACTTTGTCGGGAAGTGCGTGACCACGGGGTCGAGGATGGACGCGACGAGGTCCCAGATCTCGACGCGGCCGTCCTCGGCCACGGCCGCGAACACAGCCGCGTCCCCGGGGCTCCACGAGACGCCGAGCACCGAGTGCTGCAGGTCGACGGAGCGGAAGGAGAGCAGCTCGAGCGGCTCGCGCTCGTGCCAGAGCTTGACGGTCCAGTCGCCCGAGCACGAGAGCAGCAGGTCGGGACAGAAGGGCGACACGGCCAGCTGGTACACGGGTCCGGCGTGGCCCGCGTATGTTTGTAGGTACTGCTCGTTGTACGAGGCCGAGCACTTGTGCACGAGCCCGTCCTCCGTGCCCACGTAGTAGACGGACGCGTCGGTCGGGCAGAAGTCGATGCACTGGCCGCTCGCCTGCCGCGAGAGCACGCCGTCCGACGCGCTGTCCGCTGTCCCCGAGGCCGCTGCGCGTCCCAGCAGCGGGTTGGCGACGCGCTTGAGCGTCATGAGGTCGCTGAAGCTCAGGCCCTTGGCCAGGCTCCACTCGGTCACGCGGCCATCGCTCGAGATGCTCACGACGTTCTCGGCGCGGTCGAGGCCCTTGTTGAGCCACCGGATCTGCCACACGGCCTCCAGGTGCTTCCCGGCCGACAGCTCGCTCGTCGCGACCGGCACGGGCGCGTGCTGCAGCGACCGCCCTTCTGGAGACGCTGTGGACGTTGTGGACGTCGTTGACGGTCGTTGGCCGCTGGCAGCGGGTGTGGACGGTGTGCTGGAAGCTGAAGGGGGAGAGGGATCGTCGCGCCGCGTGTCGTAGATGGCGACCACGCCGTCCGCGAAGCCCACCGCCAGGAGATACGGGTGTCCGCGGCTAAAGTCGATGGACGTGACTCCGACTGGGAACGAGTAGATGCGCTCCGGGTACTCGGGGTTCTTGAGCGACCAGAAGAGCACGAGCCCCTCGCTCAATGGCGAGGCGCTGGCGCTAGAACCTCCCGCGGTGGCATTCAACGCGCCTGTGCTGCTCGCACCGCCCGTTGCGTTACTCAGTTTGACGCCAGCGATGGGCGAGTCGGTCGCTGGGGACGCGCTCGTGTCTGCCGACGACTTGGGACCCGAGCGCGCGTAGGACACGGCGAGCAGGTCGTCGTTGACCGAGTTCCACGCGAGACACGACACGGTCCGGCCCTCGACCAGCTCGCAGCGGAAGGCCCACAGCCTCTCGAGCGCCGCCTCGGCCTTGGCGCCGGGTAGAGCGCGCGATGAACCTCCGCTTGCAGTCGTCTCGTGCGGCGAGGACGCGCCAGTGGTCGGGAAGCCCGCGGAGAAGACTGGTATGGCGACGGGAGGAATGGAGGCGACGCCTGACAAAGCGGACGAGCCGCGGACGCTGCCGACCCGGAGAGTGTCGCGTGCGCTGCTGCTGCTGCTGCTGACGTTGCTGTCGTCACTATCACCAGGCGGAAGCGTGGGAAGGTCGCGGTAGCGCACGTGCTGCTGGTGGTAGACGTTCTGCTGCACGGCGCGCTCGACGACGTTGGCGGTGCGCAGGAGCGAGGCGGACGCGAGCACTTTGGCCGTACGCTGGCGCGAAATGATGTCGCCAATGTCCACGTTGGTGTTGGCGCGCGCGTACGCGTTGGGCTGCTGCCGGTCGTCGCTGCTGCCGCCGCTGAGCATCTGCGACTGGTTGTGCGTCGGCACGTGCGCCGAGGACGTCGCGACGGCGCTGCTGGAGCTGGAGCCGCCCTCGAGGGCCGCGGCTTGGTCCTGGGACGCGCCGAAGGACACGTTGGCGCTGCTCTGGCTCGGAGACGCTGCCGACGCGCTCGACGCGTTCGCATTCGCGGACGACCGGCCCGCGTCCATGACGTGCGCGGTGCTCCCGCCCGCCACCGCCCGCGACCGACTCAGGTGGTTGCTGCCACTGCTGTTGCCGTGCGCGCCCGCCACCCGGGCTCGCCGTGTCCGAGACGCGTGGTGCTGGCGAGCGCGCAGGTCCTCGACGATGTCGCCGTCCACGTCGAGCACACACCCGGGTGAAGCCATGGTGGCACCCACAATCTCCTCGACTTGGTGCTTCAGTTGCACGTCGCCATACTCGTCACTTCCGTTGGCTGTGGACGCTCTGTTCGACTGCTGCTGCTGCTGCTGCTGCTGCTGCTGCTGCTGTTGTGGCTCGGAGGAAGGGTTCGCCTCTGTCGATGGTGCTGTCGATATCGATGCTGACGACGAAGTGACGACTTCGATGCCGTCTACACCGCCGTCCTCCGGTCGGTTGTTGCTCGCCTCCTCCTCCTGCCGAGCGCTGCCTCACGCAGCATGTTCGATTCATGAGTTCGTTTACTTCACCTCCAGACTATAGATTTCAGCGTACCAGTCAAAGATGTCCCAGTTGGTTGCGGTCGTAGCGGCGTCGCGCGTGGCCGGGGGCGCCGTCATGACCTCCTTGGCCTTCTGCGCGAGCTGCAGCGTCTGCGACCGTCCGTCCGTGTACTTGTCGCTGCCCTTCTTCTGTGCACATAGCTCCACGTAGCGCTTGTTGCGCGCCGTGACCGCTCCGTGCGCCGGCGCGTCCTGGGCGACGCACACGCTGCGCAGCTCGAGGATGATGTCGGTGGGCGTTTCCTCGAGCGTGACAGTAAGTGGCCGCCTTCGCGTCTTACCGTCGAACAACACGGCCGCCATGGCGCTCGAGACCGTCGTTGAGCCTGCTTTCCCGTAGACAGTGGGCGTGTCCGCAGTCGAATCGTTGTTCCCGCTGACGTCGTCGTCAAAGCTGACCGCCCCAGGCTTCTGAACGTTCGGGTCAAGGGCATCTCCATCTTGCTGGTTATCCTCCACCTCTTGATTGGTCTGAGGCAATGAATGAACTGGAGAGGCAGCGGTCGCAGCAGTCGAAGCGTTCGGCTTGGCATCCTTCCCATGCGTAGAGGACGATGGCTTGGGTCGCTGGCTGCCGGCCCCGCCCAGGTTGTTGGACGAGGACGCGTCCCCATCCGAGTCGTTTTCAGTCGACACGGCCGACGCGCTGCTGAAAATGACGCTGGCACCTGCGACGGCGCTCGAGTGGCCGCCGGCGTTGGCGTTGGACCCCTTGGAGCGGTTGCCGCGCAGCTTGCTCCCCTTGGCGCCCCGCTGACCGTGGACGTGCGCGCCGCCGGGCGTGGACGGCTTGATACGGCTCACAAGCAGCGACTGCGGCGTGACATCTTCTCCATTCAAAAAGACGCGGGCGGAGCGGCCGTTGGCTCCGCCGCCGCCGACGCCGGCGACCGACCGGCTCGAGTTGGACACGGACGACGCGCCCATCACCTTGGAGCGCGAGGTGCCCACGTCGCGCTTGGACGCGCGCACACCCACTCTGCCGCTGCTAGCATTGACGCGCGCGTTGGACGGTGAGCTCATTATCCAGAGAGCGCTGGGGTCGAGCTGTGTCGGTTCGATAATGAAGGAGTCGAGTCGGCAGTGGATCTAGGACGTTTCAGCATGGGTTCGAAACTTTCCATAATTATACCGGTAAAAATTGGTTCCAGAACCATATTTTAATAAATAGTATGCTGCACGGCTATTTTTTTCAGATATATTCAAGAAGAGCCCTCGATCAATAATTTATATAGGGTTTTTCTATAAGCCTAATACTGTGCCGGCACTAGGTACAACATCCTATTTTATTCGTAAAAAGTGTCAAACACTGAAGTGTTTACGGTAGTCATTCATTTGATGTTTGTATACCTAAGAATTTCATAACTATCTTTTAAAAATGTCAAAAACTGACAAGTGTTTACGTCGGATTCATTCATTTGATGTTTGTATGTTTCAAAATAAAAAAAAATTGAAAAAATGTCAAAAACCGACAAGCAGTGGGATTGTGATATATAAATGGTCACAATTTAATCTAAATTATATCCATGTTTTTATTACAAGGCAGTGCATAAAACTCATATTAATCAGATACTTTCAAAACAATCTCTATAATTGCTATTTATGTAGGTTAAAAAGTTAAAATTATTTAAAAAAATAAAATGTATTGCAATATTTCATAAATTCGACTAATTGGATTTTCTGACCGTTTCACGCTGGACGACGTACCGTCCTTTTTTGTTCGGTCTGCGTCGCCAAAAAGTAACAGATCCAATATACTTGTATGTAGTGGCATCCCCGACAACAAGCGGTGTGATTCGCGACCGCGGCGGATGCAACAGCGCCCTTCCTGGCAGCGGGTCCTCCCCTTCCCAGCGCACCCAGTTAGCCGCAGGACTCGATGAGAGCAAAGCAACCCGCGCTTTTAACGGCAGGGCTCGTTCTCTGTGCCACGACGCGACGTACGAGGTGCTGAGGCACCGAGGAGCCCTCTGCTCGGGCGTCGGAGTTGTCCCCACGGGTACGGCGTGCCCTCTCAAGGGCGACGTGGCAAGCGCTGACTGCGACACGAGCATACCGTCGTACTCGACGGTGGCCGAGGCGTGCGTGACGCCCGAGGACGCCGTGTGCGCGGTGGTGTTCGGCACCACATGGGGCTGCGTGTTCCCGTCTGTGGGGTGCGACGAGCCGGTGGCTCCGGCTGGGGCAACGCCTGTGCCGACGACGGCTTTGGTGGAAAAGAAGTGCGAGACGTAGAGTTTTGACGGACGCGAGGAGGAGGACGGCGTGGAGAGCCTCGACTCGTTCGACGTCACGGCCGCGAACGGCTACACCATGAGCTGGTTCGCCGAGGAGTCGTCCGTGGCGACGCGGTACAATTGCGGCGACATCGTGACGGAGGAGCCCGCCATTGAGGCACCTACGAGCCCGGCGCCTATCATGACGGCCACGCCTGCCCCAGTGACCTCGTAGTCCCCTACGGCGACCCCTGCGCCAGCTACCGTGACTCCTACGCCGGCAAAAGAAACGCCGACACCTGTGACGGAGACGCCGACGCCAGTAACAGAGACACCGGCACCGACTCCAACGCCTGAGGCGACGACAGCGCCTCTGACGACTCCGACTCCGATGGCGACTTCTACACAATTGATCCCAAATTACTACTGATGGTGTTGAAAAACAAAAATATTCAGTTATAAAAAGGCAAAGCTGCCACTTTTTGTGCAGGCGATAAAATAGTATCCCTGTGATTGGCTACATTAGTATCCAATCATGGTCGCTCTTTGGTCACTGTAGTTTTTGTATAGTACTTTGTATCGAGAATCTTCGCTTGTACAAACCAGACCGTGACGGACGATTTGTGACTTTATCCATACTGTGAGGGTGGAGGAAACCCCAGTAACTATCGCAGCCCGACCGACTGCTATGCGCGCGGAGGCGGTGTGGCGGCTGCTGGCGCCAATGGGCGGCGGGGACTGGGACGGGGACCATGAGGAGGCGATAGAAGAGGTCCTGCAGCGGCTCGAGAACGAGTTTGGTGGTGTGAACGAGGAGGAGGAGGAGGAGGACGAGGCGTCCGACGAATCGCCCGTAGTGTTTGACCTGGCGGGCTCGGACTCGGCCGACAACGCCGGCGAGCCGGACGAGGAGGCAGCGCCCGCACCGAGCGCCCCGGATAGTATGTCTTCAGTTCAAGTGGTGGGAGTCCAAGCAGTCCCTCGGCCGGCGCCGACCCGTACGGGCGGCGAGGACAGTGACGGGTTTGAGGAAGTCCCGGCGAGGCCGTCGCGCAAGCGGCAGCGCGTGGAGGCGGCGGCGGCGGCGGCGGCGGCAGCGCTCAAGCCCCAGCCAACCGAGTGCACGATCTGCTACGACCCGTGCTCGATGACGGGTCGGCACCGGCTGGTGGCGCTCAAGTGCGGCCACTTGTTTGGCAAGAAGTGCATTGACCGATGGGTCGCGGTGGGTTCCGTTGCGCTCACTCTCTGCAGTCTGCCGCGGCGCTATGGTACTGACGAGCGTGGGTGGGTGCGTGCGTGCGTCCTTTTATAGGAGCGCAAGACGTGTCCGAACTGCAACATGGTCGTGCGGCGGTCGGACGTGCGCGTGCTCTTCTCGGACCACGTAGCGGTCGTGGACAACTCGGGCGTGGAGGCCATGCGGCTCAAGTGGGAAGACGAGAAGAGCAAGCGCATCCAGGCCGAGACGGACCTGTCGAGGGTCAAGCTGCAGCTGCAGATGGCCAAGGCCGACGCGCAGCGGTCTCAGACGGAGGCTGCTGAATGGAAGCGCCAGGTTGAGGCGCTGCAGGCCGAGGCGATGCGTGGCGCTCCTGCGATCCTGCCCGCGTCGTTGCCAATGCGTGCGCAGAATGCCGCGGGTTTCGGCGATCGCTACGGCAGCGGGTCGGACACTACGCGTCCGCGTGTCAGTGATCGCTTCGGCATGGAATCGAATGCGGAGAGCCCGCCTCGGCAGTTCAAGCCAATCGCGCCGTTCGACCCAGCGTCGCAGCCGAACCCAGGTCCGATCCTGGTGGAAACGCAGCTCTCTTCGCAGCTAGCACAGTCGCAGCCGAGTCGGATGGCTCGCGAGGCCTCGTTCCCGTCCCGACCACTTGGGGAGCCCCGAGGCGTCACATGGGTGCAGACACAGCAGACCGAGTCGCAGTTTACCGAAGTGTTTCGCGCCCCGCTTGTCAACTCACGCGTGTTTGCCCTCGCGTCTTCCGGTTCGATGCTGTGCGTGGGTGAATGCGCGTCGCCCATGTCGCACGGCATCCTCAAGGTCAGCATGACGTCCCCTCGACACTCGGTGCGCATCATGGCACACCAGCAGCCCGTGCGCGACGTGGCCATCTCGGCTCATGAGGATCTCGCGCTCACGGTCGCGTTTGACGGCAAGCTGGTCGTGACGCACCTCGACTCGCACACGGCCGTGCTGCACATCCCTCTGCCACCCGCGCGCCGCCACGGCTGGTCGTGCGCCTTCAGCCCGTCGGACCCGAACGCCATGTACTGCGGCTTCCACGACGGCGTGGTCGCCAAGTACGATCTGCGGCAGACTGCGGGCGGTGAAAGAGGCACTGTCGCGACGTTCGCGCTCCACGAGAAGCAGCCCGTGCACTCGATCAAGCTCTTTGCTCACTCCTCCCGATCGGACTTGGGTGATGGACTCGCGGCCGCAACGTTCAGCGGCGTATCGATGTGGGACCAAGTCAGCGGTACCGGTGGGAACGAAGCCATCCCCTTCGCTCACCATGTGAACGTCGCGGGCTGCTGCTCGCTCGGGGTGACAGCATCCAGCGGCTGCAAGGCGGTGGTTTCAAGCCGCACGATGGGCTCCAGCCCGGCATTGCACGAGATCCTGAGCCTTGAGCCGTCGCTCACACGGACGGGCCAGTGCCTGCGAGGCCACCGGACGCCGTCGGTGCTCACGCGGTCCACGATCTGGGCGGACGCGGCCTCTGGAGACCTCCGCGTCGCCAGCGGAGACGACGCGAGCGGCTGCGCAGTGGTCTGGGACGTTGCGAGTGGGCGGGTCGTCCAGCCCCTCGCCCCGCCTCTCCCCGGGGCTGCCGCGGACGCATCGCAGACGATCGTTGATGTGCAGCACTCGCCCGCAGAACGCGGCGGACACGAGCTGCTGGGCGTGCTCCGGCAGCGGGAGATTGCGCTCTTCAGCACTAGACCACGTTGAAGTGGCCACTCCAAATATCCATTACAAACCTTTCAATTACTGTGCGGTTTTTTGTACTATTTCAATTATCGTGTGTGTTTTTCGTAGATGCGAGTACTGTACACTCAACGAAGAAAATATAAGGCCGATCCCAAGGCCGTTGAAGTTGGGGAGCTCAAGTGGACAAGTGAAGATGCCGATGCCGCCGCGCACGTTCCTGCTGCCGGTGTCTCTGCGGGCGCTGCCGCTCGTGGGCGCCGTCCTGCGCTCAGCCTCTCGCCTGTCCGCGTCCTCTTCCTCCCCGCTGTGCTTCCGCGCGGTCCTGGACGCGCGTGCGCCTCCTGGCGACCGCCACGCGCTCTCCGCCGCGCTCCCGGACGCGTCGCCAGTCGACTTTTCACGCGTGGACGACCTCGCGGCGGCGCTGGACGGCTGCGACGGGCTTGTGCTGGCCGCGGGCGCATCCCTGGCTGACGTTCTAGCCGAGGAGCCGTTCGTGCGGGCTGCTGCGGCCGTCGGGAGCCTCGAGCAGGTGCTCAAGGTGTCGGGGCCCGCCGGACTGGTGGATCAGGCGGCGCCCACATCCCTGGGGCGTGCACACCGAGAGATCGAGCGTATACTGCGCGAGGACCTCGCGCTTGGCGGTTCAAGTGCCGCGTGCAGCGTGCAGGTCGCGCGCGCGGCTTCGTCCATGCAGTCGCTGCTGGAGGGCCGGCTGCGCGAGATGGTCTGCGGTCGCACGCTGTCGGTGCCCGTTAAGAGCGGACGCGTCGCGTTCCTGCACCCAGAAGACCTAGCGGACGCTGTTGTCGCCCTGGCCAGTGGTGCGCGTGCTACCCCGACAGAGGAGGAGGGCGACCGCTGGGCCATCTACTCTCTAACAGGGCCAGGTGAGTCGAGCCCTACTGTCCCTGCTGTCGATCGCGGTTGAAGCGACTGTTGCGCCTGACGGACACTTTGTGCCTTCTTTACGGTGTTCCAGAAGCGCTGACGTTTCCGCAAGTGTCCGAGACGCTGTCCAAGGCCGTGGGTGAGCGCGTGCGGTACTCGCACTTCCCGCTCTGGGCCGTGCAGCCGGCGCTGTGGATCAAGGGCGTAGGCGCCGAGCAGATTGCCGAGGAGGTGGCGCTGGCGCGCGCGAGAGAGGCCGGGCTGGAGCAGGACGTGACCGCGGCCGTAAGCGAGCTGACGGGCCACACGGCGCGCTCGCTGCTGGAGTTTGCCATGCAGCACAAGGACGATTGGCCTCGTGCTGAGTTCCACTGACGAGGAGAGGTTGACTCAAGACTCTTGGGGCTCCGTGCTTGAACGGTACGTTGTGGAGTGACTTGTACGCTGAGTCGAGGGTGTAATGCTCGCCAAGCATACTTTTGCGGCTCATTTTCAGCTCCAATACATTGCTATAACAGTCGTTGTCACGGCGAGCGTGCTCTTCAGCATGGAAAGACACGGTCGACGTTGAATTGCTGTCAGTTAACATGAAGACTTGGGATTAGGCCGACCAATGGACCAATGGGCCGACCAACGAGCCGAATGACCGAGTGCACACACTCTAGGCGAGGTTGACGACGGGGGTGCCGGCCATGAGGTACTGGTCCTCCTTCGTGGGCTTGGTGAGCAGCGAGACGCCAACCGTGGTGGCTGGCGGCAGGGTGAGCGTCACGATGAAGGTGATCATGCTGTTGCGCGAATAGAGGCCCTCGGGCAGCACGAACCAGTTGAAGCCGCCGACGAACGTGCCCTCGAAGATGACGCCGCACACAAAGATGCAGAGCAGCCCGACGACGCTGCCGGCGATGGCGCCCGTGCGCGTGGCGCGGCTCCAGGCGCCGAGCAGCATGGGTCCGAGCGCGGCGGTGCAGAGCAGGTCGGCGATGAGGAAGAGGGTGATGATGTCGTACTCCTGCTTGGCGATGATGACCGCGGGAACGTTGAGCAGGAAGCAGATGACGCGCGCCGTTGTCAGGTTGAGTTGCTGCGGGAAGCACGTGACGAGCTCGGCGGCGATACCGATCTGGATCGAGTCGGAGACGCTGCTGGCAAGCGATGCGATGACGATGGCGACGAGCACCTGCCAGCCGCGGCCCATGTCGAGCAGGATGGAGAAGAAGGGCACGCCGTCGGGGAAGACGAGGTACGAGACCATGCCGGCGAGCGCCAGCGCCACCGTGAAGGGCACGATGATGACGCAGGCGTAGAGCGCGCCGAGCTGCACGGTGCGGTCGTCTGCGCCTGCGTAGACGCGCTGCCAGAAGCCCGTGAAGAACATGTTGGAGGCCGCGACGGCGATGACGAGCGTCACGAGCGTCTCGAAGCCGGTCTCGGTGAAGGCGCCGACGTTGGTGGCCGTCCACGCGCCGTCGGGGATGTCGACGCTGACAGCCATGGCGATGCAGACGATGACCAGCAGCAGCAGCACGCCCACGCCCTGCCACACGTCGGTGGCGAGGCTGGCGCGCAGGCCGCCGATGACGAGGTAGACGTTGGTGATGAGCGAGACGGCGATGATGGTGACCAGCGGCTCGGCGCCGGGCGTCAGGATGGACACGAGCTGGCCCACGCACGTGAGCTCCGAGGCGAGCGAGATGAACTGGTAAAAGACGGCGATGAGCCCGACGTAGACCTGCATGACGCGGCCGAAGCGCGTGAGCACCACGTCGCTCATGGTGACGCCGTCGCCGATGATCGAGCGGGTGTAGGGCCCGACCCAGCCGAGCAGCGCCATGCCCGCGACGCCCGAGAGCGTGTAGCCAATGACGCCCCACGAGCCGGCGTCGATGCCGATCTGCGGGAAGGAGAAGAGCGTCCAGGAGCCCATGCCCGAGGCGAAGAAGCACCAGGCGAGTCGGAAGGCGCTCTGCGAGTTCTTGGCGCTCACGAACGTCTTGGCGCTCGTCATGCTCGCGTGCCGACTGATGATGATCGCGTAGGCCGCCACGGCCACCAGCGTGGCGATCATGACGCCGTACGTGGCGCCCTCGCTCAGCATTGCGACGGGAGAAAAGAGGAAGGGGGAGGAGGGTGCGTAGGTAGAGCGCTTGGGGAGTGTGGCACCACTGGTAGGGAGATATGGAAGTGACCGCCTGCAAGAGTGGTGCTGCCTAGTGATTACCGGTAGTGGGGGACATGGTTATCTGATGGCTGGCTGGCCCATGTTGTCGGGCCACTTGCCCACTCACCCACCGTCCATCCAATGCGACAAGGAAATGATGTCGCTCGACGTTCTTTGCTTGACGAGGACCATCACTCTGCTGATTATGCGGCGGTTGTTATCCAATCAAATCACTTTGAATCTTGAATAATTGCAATCGATTGGCTATAATACAGTTATCGGATTGGTAGAGAGTATGTCGTGATTTCAGAGATCACTTCAGATCGACTGATCCTCTCTTTCCATTTATGATACACACGTATATTTTGTTCAAAATGTTCTAAAGCGGCGGGATCTCGGACTAGTGCACGCACACTCGGGCATGCGATGATGGGGAATGAGTGGAGCCCTCGCCTTCCGTCACGGCCCCCGTCTCGCCTCCAACACACACGCCCGCCGACGCCCGCGACAGCTACCGACACGATCAGACTGACGACACACCTCATAGATACGGGCGCTCTAGTCGAAGGTCACGAGGTGCGAGTCCATGCTGCTGAGCGCGATGGCGAACGCCTGCACCGGCGAGAACGGGTGCGCGTAGTCCATCGAGTACACCTGGCGGTCCTGCGTGCGGCCGAAGAGCATGAGCGTCTGGTCCATGTCGTCCGGGTGCGCCAGCAAAAAGTTCTTGACCGACGCCGCGGCCACGCGCCCGCCAAAGTCCAGGCAGTAGGCCTCGAGCGTCTCGATCCACACGGGCGGCTTGTTTACCAGGTGCAGCGCGCGCCGCGCGTCCGGCGTGTCCACCTGCGACAGGATCGAGTCATCCTTGTGCTCGGGAGTCCACGGCTGCACGGCCCACGAGGGCGCGCCGTCCACCGCGCTGTCCACTTCGGGCAGCTCCGTCACGAGCGGCAGCGCGACGCGCATCTGTCGCGGCGACTTGCCGAACGTGGCGGCGTACTGCACGGCGCCGAGCTCCATCGGCGTCTCGCCCGTCGTGTCCAGCATCGTGTACTGCGAGCCCATGTAGTTCTTCTCGAGCCGCGCGACCTGGTGCACGTTGTTGTTGCTCGCGCTGTTGTTGTTGTCGAGGTTGCCGGCCGCGTAGATGGAGAAGCTGACTGACATGTCGTACTGGCGCCGACGCACCGCTGTGCACAGCAGCGTGTCCGAGTCCTGCGTGTACAGTTCGTAGTTGCCACCGCCGCGCGTGCGGATGTAGCACTGCATCATGAGCGCCTGGGGCGGCGCGGGCGACAGCAGGAAGCGCCGCAGAAAGTCGACGTTGAGGCGCGCTGTGGCCACCAGCAGCTGGCGCAGCGCCACGTCCGCGGGCGGCGGCGGCTCGACCGGCGCCATGTCGCACGCAGCCACGTGGTCGGCCAGCGAGGCCTTCTTCATGCTCTCGGGGCAGAATGGGCACGTGACCTTCATCTCGTTGGCCATGCGCTGCGCGTGGCGACTGGCCACCAGGAGCGAGAAGCTGATGTTCTCGCGGCACATTGGGCACGAGCCGCGCTCGCTCACCCAGCGCTCGATGCAGTCCTTGCAGAAGATCTGGCCGCAGCACGTGGCCTCGGTCGCGCCCGTAAACACCTCCTGGCAGATGGCGCACTCGAGCATCTTGCGCGTGTTGTCGAGCGCCTCGAGCTGCTCGTCGCGCGGCACCGGGTCGACCGGAGGAAACGCCACTGAGGAGACCAGGTTGGACGCCGCCAGCGCCGACGCCGCCGTGCGCTGACCCAGGTGCCGCGACTTGAGCGCCGTGTGGATCTCAAACAGCATGTCGACAACCTCACTGACGCTGCGCGCGCTCTCTTCCGGCTCGGGCTGCGACGCCAGTGACGACGCCGAGGAGGAGCCCGAACGCGGGGCCGCCTCCTCGCTCTCGTCCACCTCCATGACGTCCTCTAGCGCGTCCTCGTGCGCGCCTGCGTAGGCCATCGGCGCGTCGTCCTCCGCCTGGTTGTCCTCCTCGGCGCCATGGTGGTGGTGCGTCGCCACCTCCGACAGCGTCTCGAGGATCGTGTCCGCGCCGGCGGCCGAGTTCCGGTCGCCCAGCGAGCGCGTGCTAAAGTGCTGGCGGCCGCCCAAGATGTCCACGACGCCCTCGCCGTCCGCAAAGAAGCTCGAGACCTCGATGTCCATGTCCAGCCGCTTGTGGCGCGGTGTAATGCGCGGAGACCCGCGCGGGGACAGCAGAATCATCTCGCTAAGCGTGCGCGTGCGGTGCATCTTGTTGCTCGCTTTGGGCTCCGTCACGACGCGCATGCGCCGCGCGAACCGCGCGCCCACGGCCGCGGCCGGCGCCTCCTCCGCGACGCTCTGGTTGCTCGTCATGCTGCTCGCCATCGTAGGTACGGGGATCGCACTACCGCGCCCTACTTGCCTTGGGTATGCTTGGAAGCCGGTCGGTCACAGAAGAGGGGTGTAGCGAGCGAGCGGGAAGGTCAATCCGGGGGCAGATTGCCGACGCCGGAGAGAGAGAATCGACGAATGACCGGCTCGGGTTGTCGGGTCGCGCACCACGGAAAATCACTCGGCTGTTGTATGGATAGTGCTTGGCCACAGAGGCAAGCGCGGGGGAGAAGGGGGGGGGGGCGAGGAAGAGAAGGCAAGTGGGGGTGGGAGGACGAGGAGATACTGAACACAAGTGAAATCGCGGTCCCCATCCAGCTGTCACGACGCGACCGTCTCTTCCTCTCTTGCCGGATCGGACACATACTTCCTTCAAGCGACGGGGGAGAGAAAAGGACTTACGCACACTATATGAGGCAACGCACAGCTCGGACTCTCAGATGCAATGTTACCTAAAATGTGGTACATTAGATAAAACGTAGATAAATAACCCTTCCCTCTCTCCGTACCTGCGAAAAGTATGCGAAAATCTGGCAACACATCGGGCCAGATGGTCAAATCCCCACCTGGCCACCGCGTAACCGCACACCGTTACACGGTGTAGCGTGGACACTCCACGCTATACTTAATCCAAGTCAAATCCTTCTACAGTACTGTACGCATCGTGAGGTTGTCACGGCTAACTCGCGCACTCGCTCTCTCGACGTTGCTGAATTGATAGAGCGGACACCACACCATGATATCGACGGTAGGGAATCATGCCATCAGGATACAATAATGTTCGACATGTCCATTCCGCGACAAGGAGGAGAGGTGTTCTCGCCGCATTGATAATGCGCGTGTAACCGTCAGCGCGAAAATTGTGGGCTGGTTACACGCCAATTTTGACTTGGACAAAGAGTTCGATCGTACCGTATCGGCTGGAAAGATCCCTTCGCTGAGGATGATCCGGAGGAGCTGGAGAAAACCAGTAGTGCGGACACGATGCGCTGCATGTTGTAGTGCGGATACGATGCGCTCCATGCTAGTCGCGGTTACGCTTCGAACAATCCCAGCCCCTCAAATGGTGGCGCTTGGCCGCAGCGCACTGGGTTGGCCTCGCGAAATCATCCGTCGAGGACGACAACACGAGAGCAGCTTCCATGCGTACCTCTCGCTCTGGGCGATTTACCCCCTTGACTATCTTATCTACAACAGAAGCGTCGTCCTCGTCGAGCGGATGCGGTCTGAGGGCGACATGGGGCTCCGGTATCTCTGATTTGATGATGATCAAGGTTGCTTGTTTGGTTTACGAGACGCCTCTTAAGCTATGAAGTGTAGGGCTGGGTCATTGCTGGAATATAGTGTTCTGAGTGAGCGCGAGCGCGATCTTGCGTCGAAGTAGAACGAGAGTGTGGGGTCAATAGTGTCCAGAGTGTGGCCTGCACGGCCGGGCAACGTCTGCCGGGTCAGCTTGAGCACCGTGTCCGCTGCATGAGCTGAAGCCATGCGTGCCACTGCGGCATCCACAGGAAGGGAAAGAGCCCCGGTCGCGTGCAGTCACCGTGTCGTCGTGCCAGCAGTCGGGGGGGGTCGTCTTGATCGTCCTGGTCGATACAGGTACCGGCAACTCTCTTGCACAGGGTATGATAACCCGGCGTAACCTTGGATCTGATTTTTCGTCACACGTCGCATGGAGTACAGAGTGGAGACGTTTACCGTAGCATGTAGCCCGTCCAGTTGGTTACTGTGTACCCCACTCATGTTGAAGTGCAACAAGTTTTTTATTAGGACGCTGCTCACGTTCACGCGCCCTTTGTCCATACGAACTCAAAGGAGAAGTCCATTCCTGCGGTCGGATGCCAGCCAGCCAGTCAGTCAGTCATTCCGGTTGCCAGCCAGTCACAGCCCCTACGCACGCGTCAAGATGCGTGACGCACCGAAGTGGACGCCCTGGGACTCAAACGCGATGAGCATCCACGTGATGAGCTTGCCCTGCACGAGCGCCGCGTGGGTCTCGAGCACGAACGCCACGTTGTAGAGTGTGTTGACGCCGCCACGATAGTAGAGGATCGCTGTCAGCACAGCGAACGACAGCATCTCCATGGCCCAGTAGATCAGGACGCTGCTTGTCGCGTGGTAAAGTCCTCTCGACGACAGATCCGCCAGGTCCGGGTGGAACTCGTGGCTCGGCAGATGCCGCATGGATGTCATGATGGTTAAGTGCACGACGGACATGACGCACTCGAGGTACTCGGCCAGCGCCGTGTACTTAATGCGGAAGGCGAGCTGGTGGCTGCGGTCCAGGCGGTCGACCAGCGCGCGCTGCTCCGCGAAGCCCATGGCTCGTGACGGCTTGTTCACTTGCTTCACTATGGCAGTCGATGGGTGGATTTGGACCGAGAAGAGCCGTGGGCTCTTGCTTGAGCACTGCGGAGCGAATCCTCGCCCTACCGCGACCATGCCGACGCGGAATGAACCAGTAGACTGAGCCAATAGGCCGTTGAAATGGCCGTGGCGGAACTTGGACACAGAGAACTTGCCGAGGCGCTCGAACGCCGCGAGTCGTGCCGCTCCAGCCGGCGAGAGCTGATAGTAGACGGCTGAGCGCAGTCGGAGCTGGGCCAGCGCTCGCTTCCCGTGCTGGGGCAGCGGCATATCAAGCGCGTCGGTCGGAAACAGCACGCTTGCGTTGGTTATCGGAGTCGTACGACTCGTGAGCTGGTCAACCTCCTTCCACAGCGAGCGCGTCGACAGTACGAGCCCGCCGGCGTCGACGGCGAGGACCACTGCCATGGAGTAGACGGACGACACGCGCTGTATGGTCGTCGCGAGGTAGAGCGCGCCGAAGAGCTCGACCGTGAAGATGGACGCCTCGGGGATCAGATCTTCCAGGTGCGCCGTGCAGGACGTCATCACGTTGCGCATGAGCAGCCGCAGTACCGGCAGGAGCAGCAGTGCGGCGCCATCGTAGACCGCGCGCGTCAGAGCGACCCCCGCGGCGTTGTACGCGGGGTAGATGACCGCCACCAGCACCTGAGCGCCGAGAAAACGTGTATACCCCAGTAGAAGCTCGCGGTCGTGTGGGCTATCACGTATCGATCGGACGGGGAAGCGCAACACCACGAGGGCAAAGGAGAGCGCGAGGATCACGCCGTAGGGGCCGTACATGACGATGCTCATGAAGGGGATCGGGAAGACCCACGCAGCCGCGAGTGCCATGGCGACCACCACGTACACGACGGCAGTGATGAAGCTGATGAGCACGACGTGGGTCATGCTGAGCTGGAGCCCGGGCACGAGCTGCCGCACCTGGTCCATGATGGTGCATGTGCCTGCGATCACGGACACACCCGTCCGGATCCACATACCGTATTTGTGCTTCCAACCAGTCGCTGGGTCTTGGATTGGGACGCTCTCGATGCCAAGCAAGAGTACGAGCATGGGCACCGGCAGGAGGACGCACACGAGCAGCACGCGGAGCCAAGAAGTCGACCGCGTGTACTCTTCGAGCGCCAGCAACCGCTCGACCGAGTACTTGCCGCGATGGCTCACCTGCGAGCGGTACCATACATGCCTCAGACGCTTGAGCGCAGCCTTGATGTACTGGCTGACCGCCATCTCGCAGTGTTGTGGAGGTCGGAACGAGGCGCGTTGACGATGTCGGCGGCCTATAAATACGGCATAGGCCCGTGAGTTGGCGGCGCTTTGGGTACGACACAGCGTCTGGTCTTATCACATCAGTTTTGCATCGTCAGTGCTGCCCCCGCATGTGAGCGAGCCCCGAAAATCCATCATCATGGCGATAGAATCGAAATGAGATATGGGTACAACTATGATTTACTTACAACAAGACGTCACACGTCGCACATAATTGGTGCATGTTGAAGTGGAACTGCGACGGTAGTGTACAGCGCACACGGACCCACACCGCCGCTGTTGCGCACGACCTGCCGATGCTCGACCAACGACGACACTGCGGAGCCGTACCCGTTGACCAGACCTTCCCGATGAAATGATGCCGAGCAAGCAGCGATGGCGCTTCTCTCTCGTAAATACTACGCACATGCTTGCCATTGCAAAATCGACGAGAGGATTGAGCAGGGGATATATGTATCGTGTTCTGCCCCGCGGTAAACTCGTGGACCCCCGTTCACTCGACACTATTGAGGTTCGGCTTGGGAGAATCCGGCGCATGATGCTCACGAAATACTCTCGACGCTGCGACACCACTGCTGACCGCCGCAGATACTGTAACCGTTGAGTGCCTAGGTCCGTGGGATCATTCATGTTGGCGGGTTTCTGGGGTGGTGCGTCCAAGTGGAAATCGCCTCACTCGTGTTGTAAGCATGTAGCCGACAGCATTGCAAACAGCCACCTTTAAACTTTGCGTAGTTGCTGAGGACTCCGAGTTTTGCTCGGGAAGAAGCGATCAACTAACCCATGATTGCGGTTGGTGCGCTGACAGCGTCAGCACAGGTGATGGAGCCAAGTTGAAGCGCTGTTTTTGTCGGTGATAGTCGCTTTTTTTTTCCATGTACAATATACTGTCAAGTGCTCTCCGCGACTTCAGACAGCCGTAGCTCCAGCTGATGCTGCCAGTCTGTCGGCCAAGATATCCCTGGCGCTGCGTGAACCCCCGTCGAGACCGACGAAGCCAACAGCATTTCCCTCACACACGCTGTTCGTACCCTCTGGTCGGCGTCTTCGGTCTGTCCCATCGATAACGTAGCGTCAAAAGCCGATAGCGCCGACATGATTGCTTCTAGCACTGTGTGAAGCCACACAAAGGTTGCATAGAGTTGGTAAAGGGTGGCAATAGACGCCGTCGCAGAGCTCAAATGTGTCACGTACCCTTCTTCCCGCTGTGTTCCTCCGTCGGTAAAGCCTGGATGCGAACGATGGCGCAGGTGCCGCACGCCTTGGCCAGTCTTTCCCGAGACACTCCACAGAGAGCGCTTGCCACCAACAAAGGATCGCGGTGGTCTCCAAGGATCCTCTCGCCGTTGGCGACCTTGAGCTGCAGCGCCACGCCCTTGAGCTGCGACGGCGGCACACAGAGCAGCACCACGTCGCTCTCGCGCGCCAGTCGCGTATTGTCGTCGTATCGAGGCACTTGTTCGAACATGACGACCGCCGCGGAGGACTGCAGCGCCTCGCACGTGGGCACGCGCTCCGGCTGCCGCGTCGACAGCGCCAGGCAGCTGGACGGGTACGCGTGCACGAGCAGCTTCATGACGATTGCGCAGCCGACGGCCCCACCGCCGATGACTCCGACACGTGGGAGGGATGGCCGACCGCACGCGACGAAGAGCTTGGCGACCGAAAGGACTACAGCGAGTCCCTGGTCCGCCAGCTCCTCAACCGCTCGCGTGCGAGTGGCGAGCAGGCGTTGAACATTCGGCGCGAGTCGGTCGGGCGACAGCAGCTCAGGGCGGACCTTGAACGGCTCGCTCGGCTTGGCGGGGCGCGCGCCATGCGCCTCGTCGTTCATTGCTCTCGAAAGTGTCGGCAAGGGAACAGTCGTGGCAGGAATAGTGCACGCAAAACGACGTGCCCGCTCTTTTACGGGCGTGAATACGGTTCGAGGTGGTCAAAGCGTGGCGCGCAAAGGAGCTTGTTGATTGAGGCTGTAGCATAATAGCAGCAGCACATCACGAACCGGTTTGAGAGCGCGCGACGGCGTCACGAAGAGTCCGCAGCTGCTGCTCCTCTGTGAGGCCGATGCGGCCCCGCCATTGGTCGCGCAGACGCAGCGGCTCGCCCGCGCGCACCGCGTCCAGTAGATTGCGCGCGTCTTGGCGCTCGTTGAGCATGCCAAACCAGTCGCCGCTGGGGTATACGATGCAGTTGGCCGCGTACCGGTGGCCACCGTAGTGGCTCGAGGTCCACAGTTGGAGCTTGGCGGACGCTGTGTCGGCTGCCGACTCGCGCAGCCACTCGAGCAGCTCGGGGCCCTTGCAGCCGCACCGCTCGTCTCTGACGGATGCAGGGCATATAGCGTTATCTAGTGAGAGATAATGACCTGCGGGTGGAGACGAAGGAGGAGAACGCACCTCTGGGTGTGCGCGCACACGAGCGCGTGCATGGCGTCGTCGAGCTCTTCGAAGCGCAGGTTCCTGTTGGATATCGCCGCAAGCCAACGATAACGTCAGTTATAAGTGGAAGCTAGCATAGAGATATGCTGAGTGGGCAACGCACTCGCTCTGGAGCAGCTTGCGGACGTCGCACTCGTCGTCCAGCGCCGCCACGGCCAGCGTGTCAACTGCCAATTACAGAAGCAACCGGTGAGCCACCACGACCACGACCACGACCACGACCACGACCACCACCACGTATCATGCAAGCGATAGGGGTGATTTCCACGCACTGTTGTCAGTGTCGATGTCAAACACGCGCAGGTTCTCGGGGAATACAAGCAGGTCATGCGTGGCCGGCGCCTCCCGGTCGTCGCCTTCGGTCTGCGCTGACGGCGCAGCGGATCCGCCACATAGCGCTCCCGTGTATGGCATGCCCGCAGTCACGACCAATGGGCTCTTGCGGACGTCGCCACCCAGCGCCTCGGCGATCGCGCCGACGTACTTGCCGACGAGGTGCGCGGGCGACCGCTCGAGCTTCTTGGGCCACGAGTCGGCGTCGAACTGTGTCTCCACGACCATGTAGTGGCGCTGGTAGTGGCGCACAGAGCCCTCGATCGCGAGCGGCTCCAGGCGCTCGACCCCGGAAGCTTCCCGCGCCGCACGTCGCGCCTCACGGGCGGCGCGGCGCTCGGCGCGCTGCTCGTCCGTCAGCGGCTGGGCCGTGGGCGAAGCGCGAGCGTGGGAGCTGAAGGCGGCGACCCGCGGACGCGGCAGCGGCTTGCACAGGCGGAGGGCGAACATGGAGGTCGTGGGAGGAGCGTGGGGGTGTGGCGGCGGCGTGGGCAGTCGGCGAGTGGGCGCGGGCAGTCGGCGAGTGGGCGCGGGCAGGAGACGGTGGTCACTGGCGCATGATGGATGACCAGCGTCAAACTGCTAATCAACTCGTTTGTGGGGGAATAAACACGGTCGGTGGCAGTAGACGAGAGAGGAATTTGGCGACCTTTATAATTAATAATGCATGCTCAAAATGTATGCTTGATTCGCTTCTGCCCGGAATGATGGTATCTCGAGTGGACTTCACCGTGATCCACAAAATTACACGAATGCCACTCCCCAAGAGTGTCTATCGCGCTACTTTGTGGATAACGGTATACTCCAACGCAGCACCACTCGCGCCACCATTCAGTGTCTGTCCTGCCGCAAGAGACGCTCGATACTTGAGTGCCTCAATGAGTCTTCCCAAGTCGTCTACCTACAGCGTAACCTTAGCCCATGCCCGGTCACGTGTTGAGTCCACGTACAGGACCCTTACGGCAGACCTGCGACTAGGCGCGCTGTTCGCTACGCAGCCACTCGAACCGGAAGCTGAAGTCGACGCCTGCATCAGCGTATCAGGACCGTTAGTCGGAGCAACCGCCACTACTATAGCAAGACGAGAAACTTGCGGAGCCCCCACCAAAGTGCACGACGCGGAAGCCCGTGACCATGAGGATCCACACGATCATCTTGATCTGCACGGGCACCACGCGCGTCTCGAGCACAAATGCGACGTGGCACAGCGCGTCGTGGCCGCTGATGCGCCGCAGCGTCGCCACCAACAGCGCGAACGACGTGAGCTTGAGCAGCGCGAAGAGCAGGTTGTTGGCCAGCGTCGAGCTGATCGCCGAGCCCTCCAGGCCCTCGAGCTCCGCGTGGTACTTGGCGGACGGGAAGAGCGAGATGCAGGCGATGAAGCCGGCGTAGAAGAAGGGGCTGATGAGCTCGTAGTACTCGGCCAGGACGACGTACTCGATCGTGAAGAGCACGCGCTGCGAGTCGAACAGGAGCGTGCTCTTCTTGTGCGTCGACCGTCGCGACGCTGGGCTCACAACAGCTGCAGGCGGTTCGGCGGCTGTGGACGTACCCGGGGACTCGACGGAGGCAGGGACGACGCTGGCCAGCGGCAGCGGGGCTTGCACAGGTCGTCCCACGCCGCCTCCGAGCGAGGATCGCCTCTGGTTTGGCGTCGCGAACTGCGGGACGATGTGGCGCGTGGCCCTCACTCGTGCAGGCGCGAAGAAGCACGCCCTCCCTTGCTCCAGCGATCGCAACACGTCGATCGCCTTGTCCGAGAGTCCGTGAGGTATACACGAGCGCAGTTGTATCCCCACGAGCGCCTGAGCGTCGAGCTTCCTCGGCGCGACGATGAGCGCTCGTACAGCGGTGAGTAGGTTGCCGCTCCAGTTCGGCCCGTTGAGCTCCCGGTGCCGGCGCCAGACGCGAGTGGTGCGCGTGTAGATCCCTCGAAGCGCCACCGCGTTCTGCGCCACGTCGAGCGCGATTACCGCGGCCGCCGTGGTCGGCGAGGTGATGCGCTGGATGCACGTGGCGAGATAGAAGGCGTTGAACATTTCGACTGTTACGACCACGATCTCCGGGATCAGGTCGTCCAAGTGCGCGGCGCAGTGCGCCATGAGCAGCTTGAGCGAGATCTTGATGCAGGGAAGCGCCACGACCAGCAGGGGGAGCGCGAGCGTGTCGTTAACCGACTTGAATAGCGCCTGGAACGCCGGGTACACGATCGGGAGCATGCCTTGCGCCTGGATGAAGTTCACATGACGGAGGATCGCGCCTGGGGTCTCCGTCCGAAGTCTGCGCATCCCAGCGCTGCCGATCGTCCACCTCAGCATCAGGCAGTATACGATTGAGTACGGGACAGTCATGACGCTGATCATGAAGGGGATGGGGAACGCCCACAACGCTCCGACTGCGACCGCCATCGGCATGTACATCACCGTGACGCCGACCACTAGCAGCACGATCTGGCGGTTGGATATCGGCTGCCCTGGTATCAGATCGCGCACGTCGATGCCAATCAGAACGGCGAGCGCCATGGCCAAGATCATACTCCGAATCCACGCGACGTAGTTGGCTTGCCAGCCATCGCTCGGGTCGTTTAGGGGTATCGCATCGGCCGCAATTGACACCAAAAGCGCGGGGAGTGGAGAGCAAAGCAGCACAAGCAGCGCGCGGGTAGTGGATGTCGACTGCACATACTCTTCCAACGCCAGCGTGCGCTCAAGCGAGAACTTGCCGCGGCGACTCACTTGCGCCGCAGACCATAGCCTGCCCAAGAAGTTGACAGCCGCGCGAGCCGTGTTGACCATGCGAGTTGCGAGTCTAGCCTCCGTGCGGCGGCGTAATACCGCAGCAAACGGTGGCAGTCATGTCTATTTATGTCCAACAGGGAGATTAAATTGTCGCCCACGTGAATTTCGATAAACACCATCCACATCAAAGGCTTGAATCATTCAACTCTTGGGTCGTCGTGTGCCCCGCACTAAAATTACACAAACTAAGAAGCGAAGCACGATTCGGTTTCGGCAACAGAGAGCACGGAGCTCCAACAACTCAGCATCCACATTACGAGCACGTTGCGCACGATCACTGCGTGCGTCTCGGCGACAAATGCAATCCATTCGACGCGTTAAGCCAGACTAAAGCCATACTGCGGAAGTAAAATGCTCTCCAGAGTCTTGAGACCGTCGATAGCGTCCCGCTTGGTTCGCTGCTGTGGTGCCAGCCATTGTCGGTAGAATTTGTTGGGGAACTCAATGAGATGCGATACAGACACGACTCGATTGCTATGGAACGACGGGCTAACACTACTCGCGTTTGCTCGCATCTTGCACTCGAATGCGGAATGCCAATCGATTGACGAGTAGTTGAGCGCTTGGGATGGAGAATCAGGACGAAGAAGTTTCAGTGTGGCGCATGTATAAGCGGTCGGCACTGCTCATATCTTTCGCTGACAGCTTTGGAGGTAAGATCGAGTGAGTCTTCTCTGCTCTTGGCTGACACTATTCCGATTGACGCCGCGAGAGCCACCAATTTTCTTGGCGGTTCGAGTGCGATTGGGACGGATTCAAATGCCGCCCCCAAATCATTGAGGCTATTTGTCGAGCCGCCTCCAGCAAAGTTTGCCAAATACTACTTCAAGTAGCTGTCAGAGGCGAAATGCACGGGAATCGTCATTGATGTGTCGTTGACCACGTTGAATAGCATATTTCGTGAAGATGGTTGTTTGTGACTGTCGGTCAGTGGTCACGTCGTTGATGGATGACAACCGATGCAAAGTAGACAGTGAGCCGAAGGGCCTGAGAGCGAAGATGATCTGACCGTCGGAAAAGGTCCTCGATGCGCGGAGAACAACGTGAAATGGTGGATGGCGAAGTGGATGATAGGGAAGATCAACAATCTGGCTATTATCGTGATCATCGCTGGTCGCTCAGGTGAACACAACATTGGCCATTAGAAAGATGTTCATTAACATCATCAGCGCTCCAAATACTCACATGAATCGTGCAAGCATGTGTCAATCCGCCATTTTGCAGCCCGATGGATTGAGCGATGAACTACACCGAAGAAAGAAGCCAATCAAGTTTTTGCCAGTGGGACATTGATGACGACGTTAATAAATGAGATCGAGAACAACCACGTGGAACCCGCGTGGTTGGATCTGATATTGTCGCTGATTTGACCGCCGTGAATCGGTTGGATTGGACATCCATGTCCATAAGAAATGGCCGCATGAGATCAGCGTGTGTTAGTTATCTGATGCTCGGCACTGTCGTTGAGCAGATGTTGTTCGCAGTGCACGGCATCCGGAGGGACAATTCAATTTTTTATCCTTGCGCCTCAACTTGGAAACGAATTCACCAACGGTGAAGACAGTTCTCCGGCCACCAAAGTACACCTCGACAACAGGTGAGGCTTGAACGCCCTCAACCGAGATTCGGATTACTGCCAACGGTGAGGCGTCAAGCACTCATTGAGGCATTGAGACAATTCTACTATTCGATCGCATCATCGGAATTTCTTCACCACGACGGTGAATGCCAGGAGATCATATGAGTCAACTGAAGTGATCCCTACTCGACTATTTCGAAGCTACCTCGAGCCTGAAAATCCTTTTCTACTTAGGGTACGTCTCGTTTCTCCCAAAGCTTTCGCCACAGCTTTCCACATGGATATCTTCGCGATGATAGGCTAACTAATGAATTCTGCCGGCTGTACTGCAAGCTTTCCCTGTACGGCAGCGGTCCCTACTCTTGAATACGCTTGAAATGATCGTATTCGTGCTGGAGAAGCACATGGCCTCGATGGAAGGTATGGTGACGACAGCGCTGAGTCAACCGATTCAATGCAAACAGAATCGATCTTTAGCTCCTAGCCTACGTGGATGCCAGACGCATAGCCAGCCCACAATGGCCAAAGTAATTTTCTTCGCTTCAGCGTGTAGAGCGAAATTCAGGATCACTCAAACTTTGACAATTTCATTTCGATCGGTGCAAAGCCCAAAGTGGCCGTGCCAACTTGTGACTGCTCACACGATTTATTCCTGGCACCTCCTTGCTCGGATGCACAGCCATCGCCTCGAAAATAGATAAGCTCACGCGAACGCTGAAAACAACAACGCTCCCAGTCTTGACAGTGTCAGTCTCCCCAGCTCAAGCAGAGGTCAATCTGCAGCCATGGCGTTCACCTCGTCCGCATACTCGACGATCATGCTCCTTATCAGCGCTCACCGTCGCGTCCAAGTCAGCCATCGAGGCAAGTACTCCGTCGAGCGTCTCATCGCTCTACAAGAGTACTCGCAGTCGACGTCAACGCTCCACGCGGCACAAGTGCTCCTGCTGACGCCGTTGCCGATGCTCGTCATCGCTCTCACACTCGAGGCGGTACCATTGAACAATCCGAGCGAGGGATGGAAAGCCAACAGCGGGATGTGGATACGGACGGCCCTCGCAGTCCTCGTTGCTGTCTCGACGATATTCAACCTGATGCGGCAATTAGTCCCGGGCGTCAGCATTCGACCGATCCACATTCTCAGCATGAGCGTCATCGCCTCCATTGGATATACTGCGACAGCGATCGCGATGGCGGCGCTCTGGGTGTACCCCATCCCGTTCACGATCATCGTCATGAACGGCCCCGTCAGCATCATCCTCGGCGCTTCGTACGTCACCGTCGTCCACCGGTGCTCGATCCGTCGCGTGCGGAGCCTGAACGTGGATATGCGCATGTTCGTACGCTTCGTGTGGTTCTTCGGCGCGCAAGTGCTGCTTTCGGTCGTCTACCCCGCCTACAGTGTGGCGTTCGTTCGACTGGCGAGCGAAGGGTACGAAATGGCCGGGTTGTTGATCCTCCCCGTCATCCGCATCGTCATGCGCAACCTCATGGCATTCTGCACCTCGCACCTGGAAGATATCATCCCGATAGCTGCCATCTTTACTGTCGAGCTCTTCAATGCGCTGTACCTGGCGGCGGCTGTGCAGCGCGTGTCATCCATCTACGTGGTGCTGGTGATCGGTGCGATCGACTTGGTGCAGTTATTGTGTGCATTATACGCATTGCACCACGATACCTCGAGCTTGAGCACGCCGTCGGTACCAAGCGATGCCACAAGAGAAGTGGAGATGTCACTGCCAAGCGTGCTGTTCGATGCGGTCAACCGCGCGACGGCAACAATATCACGTACGTCCACGATGGAGCAGTTCTTTCACATCCGTCTGCGCTCCGGAGTCAAGCACACGCTGTCAAAGGGTGGAAGGCAACGCTTGGTAGGAATGAGTCAAGTTGGCACCTTCGCTACGTCCTCGCTCACCCGCGATCGATCCAAACTGATACTTGACACGACAAAGCCTTCTGGACGAAGATTCAAAGCGATATGTGACCCGACAATCTCTCCAGGGCGAACCATGATGGGACTCGTACCTTCCAGCCGGGTTGCTCCGACACCTGAAGATATTCGACCTCTCGGACTCGCCGTGATCAACGAGAACAGTCTCGTCCTAGCCGTGCCCATGTCGCGACCTGCCGACGTGAGTCAATTTGAAACCGCGTCGCCCACAGAACTCCTTCAGCAGCTCGACCGATCGCTCCAGGTTGCGTTCACCATCGAGTACACGGCGCTGTCCGAGTACCTCGAGTTCGTCATGCCACTGCTGTACGCCATCTACGTCTTGCTGGTGGTGAGGCTCCCCAGCAAAGCGTACCACATGGAACTGACTGGCATCACCACCACGACCCTGGCGCGATCGATCAACAACACCTTCATCTACGGCCTGATCGAGACCCTGCTGTTCGTGCTGCTGACGGTGCTGTTGCGACGCGGCGTGCGACTGAACGCGCTACACGTGGTTGCGTTCGTGCTCGAGACGCACATGGGATTTGTGCAAGGCATGCTTGTGATGTGGATGCTGATCACACAGGAGTTCCAAGTCAAGCACTGGGGTACGCCAATTCGTAGATGGGTATGTAAGACTGCACGCACGCACACGATCTTTCTGACGCTACGATTCGTGTAGGAACGGACTTCAGCTTCGAGTTCGCGTGGATTCGAGAGGCGCGTGATTATTCTCCACCAAGTTGATTATTCAGCCATATCAACCCGCCTTATCCAGCTACCCTCAGCACAATTGCTGAGTACAGCGAGGTTCCAGGTGTCAGCTCAAAATTGCCGGCCGCAAAATCTTGTCACTTCGCCACAATCAAGACGGAGCCAAACAGTTCAACCGCAACGTCAATAGGTAAAGGTGCTGGGCTGCACAATTACACTCACGAAAGCGATTTGGATCCGCCGAATGTCAGTGCCGGGGACCAAGAACGCGCAACTATTTCACTGCCGTAGAGATTCCGACACGAGCACTCAGCGCGCTTCGAGCCTACTTCGAAGTATATCTTATGGTTCTCCTTTCAGCCATCGCTTGGGTCTTGGAGTGGAATAGTTTCGAGGCCAAAAGCGACGGAAACCGCAAACATTGGAATCCGTGCCAACCCCGAGCAGGCCAAATAGAGTTGATGCCGATTTCGTGTACTGTTGGAGCGCAAGAGGCCGCTAGACGGAGTACTTTCTTCGATGATTCACTTGCACTCGTTGGTACGCGCTTAGAAGGCGCCAGAACGCGGATCGAGAGCAGTCGCGCAGCACGTCCTTAATAAGGCATCACCTTTTGCCTTAGGCTGGTCCAAAATGGTGCTCACTCCCGGCTAAATCCTGCCTTCGAAGCAAAAATCCTCCATTCCTCGTCCACCGCCACCAAATCGTTCCTGCCCATCGCGTTGCCGGGCGTCCCACAATGGCGAGTGTCCGGAAATCCAAAGCTCAAATCTGCATATAAGAGAAACGATAACGAGAAACAGTCATCAAGTCGAGGCTTGGCCAATCGTTTATCGTTACCTTCACCAGCAAGAATGTAGCGCTGTCCGAGTACCTAGAGTCCGTCCTGCCAGGTCTCTACGTCGTGAATGTAGGCGTCCAAGTCGATCTGTCCTTCAAAGCGAACAACTCGGAGCAGGCCGACACCAGTCCATCTTCCAGACTGCCACCTGCGCACTGATGGAGATCCTGCCGACGCGCTGCTCATCGGCTTCTTCGACGCCCCGTCCACTTCCGCACACTCGTTCGTGGACTCGTTTATGCTCTGGACGCACGTGGCATTGGTGCAGGGCATGCTCGTGCGTGAATAACGATTTCAAACAGGAGTTCCAGGTCGAGCATTGGGGTTCATGCATCGAAGTAACGCTTTTGTATGGGCAGAAACGGACTTCAGCTTTCGGTCTTAGCGGACCATGGGTGCACAACAAGTCGGCGACCAAGCTTCGTCGTAAGTGGCAACTTGGCAGTCAACTTGCTCACAGAAAGCAGCGCCATTAGACGCTCATTAGGATAGTTGGGGCCGTCTCCCAGGTACATATACGATGCTTCCGTAACTACGGGTGCCCTTCCGTCTTGCCCTGGGTGCGCAGCTCCTGCAGCGCGCCCTCAATGACCTCGCGGTAGCTCTCGGGGTGCGTGCGCGTGTAGAGGTCGTGCAGCCACCCGAGCGTCTCGTTCGACTGCGCGATGAGCGTCTGGCCGCTGTTCTCGGTCAGGTAGAGCGCGTCGCTCGAGCGCTCGAGCGCCAGCTTGCCGAGCTCCCACGTGCGCTCGTTGATGGACTGCACGCGCGCGAGCATCGCGAGCACCTTGTAGTAGAGCCGCGCGTGCGCGTCTTCGGCCTTGGCGACGTCGATGGACACGCTCTCCTTGCCGATGGTGAACTTGATCTCGCAGTCGCGGTCCACGCGGCCGGCCGTCTCGAACTTGACGTCGCGCACTACCTTGTGCATGAACAGGTGCCGCTCCACGAGCCGGCGCGTGGTCGTGGCTGTGCTGCCCTTGATGGTCAGCAGCGCCTGGTTGGTGAACGTGAACTCCTCCTTGGACGACTGGAAGGAGAAGAGGATCGTCTCGCCGGGCAGCAGGTACGCCGTGGCCTGGCACTCGCTGAACTTGAACACGGTGCGGCACACGTCCGCGGCGCCCGAGATGTCCGTCGCAAGGCTCTTGAGCATGGTGGACTGGGGTTGACTGACTGGTCGACCGCAGTCTTGTGGTGGGTGGCGAGAGCGATCGAAATTGGAGAATGGCAGCGCTCGGACCGGTCTTCTGAAGACTCTTCGCTTTCTTTGCGCTTGCATGTGTCGCCCGCTTCACCATAGAGCTCACGTTGGGCGTGCTCCCTTTGTGTTTGACTTGGATGGAGTATGCAGCTGCCTGTTTGCATCCACAATCGGTGCAAGACGATGCGCATTGCCGTTTTTTGTCGGTTTCGATTTCGACTGACCATGCAAATGTATCCATCATCACTTTTGTGTCACACGTTGAACTCTGCGACGTGTGACAGCTTGTCACCCTGCATAAATTCATGAGTTTGGTGAGGCGCAGATCCGGTCTCACCAAACTTATGTTTAATTACGACTCTTTGTTCCTCATCTTGCAACTGTTAAATTTTTGACTTGATTATTTTATTGGTGAGGACATGTAGATGTCAAATTGCAACTGTTTTTGGTCCACGCTTAATTACCTATACCTCTGTTAATCTATATCCGTGTACATGCTTGTAAAAATAAATACGATAATTGATCGAATTAAGTCGTCTCTGGGGACCGTCGGTTTCAATGTATCCATTTCGATCGATGACGCGCGTTGGAGCTGAGGGAAAATCCAGCGGTGCAGCCTGGTGATGCGCGCCGTTCGCGTCATGTGTCTCCACTAGCAAGTCGTTCACGGTACACTCCCGCCACGCGCTGCCTCTTGCCAATCCAAGTCGAGGCGCCACTTCCAATTCAACGGGGCGGAAAGCAGGCAAACGAGTAGTCTGGTCTTGACGAGGAGAC
>JAADXZ010000181.1:0-34173 GCA_023338055.1 Phytopythium mirpurense
AGAGAGAGAGAGAGAGCTCCTATGAAAAACGTCGAGACGGATCTCCCCATGTTGTCGCAGTTTAGTAGCACACGGCTCGGACTCTACTCGCAGTTTCCAAGTCGCGTCCGGTATAACCAACCGCGAGGATGGCGCGAAGAGCGCACACGGAGACGGACACGGCGCAGGACACTGCAAAGCCATCACTACCGCCACGTAGTAATGTGCTGGGCGCCCACTCGCTCTGGCGCTACCGCCGCGTGCGCGGGCTCGTGGAGGCGCTGGACGCGGCTGACGAGCGGCTGGACCACGCGCTCGTGGGGCTGCTGCTCAGCGCAGAGAGCGTGCGCGACGAGCTGCGCGCGTTCGAGGCGGAGGCGTCGGCGCTGCGGCGGCTGGCGCAGACCGGGCACTACGTATGGCAGCTGCAGCGGCTCAACGGGGTCGTGGATGCCGTGTGCGCCGCCTACGGGATGGAGGAGTCCGAGGGGTCGAGCGCGTGGGAGGAGGCGCTGCTCGAGGAGCGGGCCGAGAGGATGGCGCGCTACGAGGCGCTGCTGGGCGAGGCGAGGCGAGAGGTGGCGCTCGGCCGCGAGTCTCCTGTGCTCTCTACGCCTCTACTCTCGGAAGTGCGGCGCGAGGAGCAGCAGGAGGAGGTGCTGACGCTGCTCCTGCACGCGCTGGACAAGTACCGCGACGACGTCCTGACGCCCCGAGAGACGCTCGTGATGACGGAGGCCTTCCAGCTGGTGGCGCAGGCCTCCAACGTGGTGGTCGTGACGCTGCCGGCGTGGTTCGCGGCGCCGTTCGAGTTCGGCGCCGCCGTGGGCCTCTCGCGCGGAGGGAGCGACCTGCTCGAGCTCGGCCCCGCGGACGCAACCCGGCTCATCCGAGCGGCCAACACGTGGTCGCGGCTCCACCACCCGCACGTGGCCAAGTTCCTGGGCGCCTGCCACGTCGGCGGACGGCTGTTCATCGCCCACGAGAAGCTGCGGCCGCTGCGCGGATACGTCGCGGCGGTGGCCGAGAAGAACCGCTCGGGAGCCGACCGGGCGGAGGTGTGGCGCCGGCTGTACGAAGTCGGCCTGGGGCTGCAGTACCTGCACGAGCGAGGCCTCGCATGCGAGCGGCTGGACGTGGACAGCGTCATGTGCGCGCAGTTCGAGGCCAAATCCGTGCTGCTCGGCGTTGGGCTCACCGAGATCGGGCTCTCCCATGACGACGCAGACTCGGCGGCTGACGTGCAGGCTCTGGGACGACTCATGATGGATCTCATGAGCGAGTTTGCGTCGCCGAGCGCGCTCTACAGCCCCTACAGGACCCACGAGCATGAAGAACATACCGACGTCCAGTCAACTTGGGAGCCTGAAGACCGCGTCACGAGCATCCCGGCGACTCGGCCTCGGTTCGTGACGGAGGACGAGTGGGTGGCTCTCCGGCACCTCCGCGACGTCCGAGCGAGGTCGCCAAGCGCGCTGCTGCAAGTGCTGAGCTCTGTCCGAGAGATTGCCGGGAGCAAGCGGGACCAGTTCGACGACGCCACCTCGGTGGTGCAAGCGTTCGACGCTCCAGGTGGCGTCTTTGACATTGGCCAGCTCACCGTGCCTTCGCTCCACAACATGGCAATCTGCGCGGTGTTGGCCCAGCTTGAGGACCTGTCCAAGTCGGACCGCCTCGGCAGCGAAGTCGCCGCCCGGATGCTCGAGATCTACACCCAACTGCAGCGCCTCAACACGCAAGCGCGGCCTCCCGTGGCGCGTCTCAAGGCCACGATGGCGGGCTTCGTCGTCGTGTTGGCTCGCTGCCATCGACTGGTGAAGAGCAAGGCGCAGCGAGACGCGGCCATGTCGTCCGCGCTCTCGTTCTTCGACTCGGTCGGCTTGAGCGCGCCCAGCATGTCGAGCATGCGGCCGCAAGACCCGGCAGTAGTCTTCACGCTGCACACGGACATTGACCGCCTGCTCAAGCAGCACGGGCTGGACGACTCGGGCGCTGTACACCGCTGGAAGAAGAACTGGGGCTCGCTCTTTACGGACCGCGGCTCGTTCTCACCGGAGGGCCTCCTTCGCCTCTCGGCAGCTCGAGGCTCGCTGGGTCTGTCGTCGACCAATACCGAGGCGCACGAAGAAGCCGAGGCACTGCTTGCCTTTGAAATGGGCCAGCACCTCGTTGGCTATCGGCTGTCAGGGCCGTCAAGCGAGTTGGCTCGCTCGATGCACGCCAAGCTCCCGGCGTGGTTCCTCCCGCGGTCCGAAGTCGACTTCAAGGTGGACGGCGAAGAGATCGGCCGCGGATCCTTCGGCGTGGTCGTCTTGGGCAACTGGCTCGACACGCGCGTCGTCGTCAAGCGCGTGTTCATTAACGCAAACAACCGGCCGGTGGTCCACGCGCAGTTCCGACGAGAAGCTGACGTGTGGTTCCAGCTCAACCATGTCAACATCGTCAAGCTGTACGGCGCCTGCCACGTCGGCGACCCGTTCTTCGTCTGCGAGTACGCGAGCGGCGGCGACTTGGCTACGTACCTGCGTCGGGAAGGGCGCAGCACGTACCGCATGTGGTTTAGCCTGCTGCAGGCGGGGCTTGGGCTGCAGTACTTGCATGATAGCGGCGTTGTGCACGGCGACCTCAAGGCTAACAACATCCTCGTGGGCGCGGACAAGGTGGTCAAGCTGACGGACTTCGGCCTGAGCATCTCGAAGAGAGAGGGCATTGACGCCGGCACTGGCGGAGCGCTGGGCGCCTACAGGTGGAAGGCGCCCGAGTGCCTCGTGGGCGAGCCCGTGACCTTGGCTTCGGACGTCTACTCGTTCGCCATGGTGATGGTGGAGATTGTGACCGGCAAGGTGCCCTGGGGGGACCTGGACGACGTGGTTGTCAAGGTCCTCGTGAAGCGCGGTGACGAGCTGCTGCGGCCTCCAGAGCTCGAGGACGCCGAGTGGCGCCTGATCCAGCGCATGTCGAGCCGCAACCCGTCGGACCGCGTCACGATCGACGCCGTGGTCGTGCACCTGTCGGCGCTGGTCGAGAAGCTGGTCGTGACCGAGTTGCTGTCCGCGACGCCTCCGCAGGACACGACCACGCTGGCGCCGCCCCGCAACCGCCTCGGGACGCGCGGAGGAGCGGTCAGGAGCCTCCTGACGCTGGCCAAGAGCGCGAACAGGAGGCTTGCTCAGCTCGCGGGCGAGCACCTGCGAGCCGTCCGCATCTGCCGAGGCGCGCAGGCGGACGTGCGGGAGATCGAGGGGATCGTCCATATCCTCTCGGTCGGCAGTGACTCGGAGAAGGAGTGGGCGGTGACGGCGCTGGCGGCGCTCACGTGGAGAAACCCGGCCAACGGACTGCGGGTCGTCGCCACGGGCGTGATCCCTAGGCTAGTTGCCATGCTGCGCAGCGGCACTGAGGCTGTCCAGTTGCGAGCCGCAGAGCTTCTGCAGAATCTCGTGCGCGACAATTTGGACAGCCAGGTCTCGATTGCGGCGGCTGGTGCGATTGACCCCTTGGTGGGGCTGCTACGCGACGGAACGGACGCCCAGAAGCTCCAAGCGGCACGGACGCTGTGGATGCTGGCGTTGAGTGCGGAGAACAGGCCGTCGATCGTGGCGGCGGGAGCGCTTGGGCCGCTTGGGAGCTTGCGACGCGACGGCACGGAGGAGCTGCAAGAGATCTCGGCGGCGGTGCTGTCAGCCCTGTCGACGGACACCAAGGATCGCGGTTCTGCGGCTGCGTCAGACGGAGGTATTCTTCCGTCAGAGACAAACAAGAGGTCGCGACGGCGGCGCTCTGCGCTCCCTCCTCCGTCAACGAGACAAGCGCGACGAGATCTCAAGCAGGAGTCGCTAGCGAAGCGGTGAGTGGGCTGCCGTATCCACGAGTGGTAGCTTGGTACGCAGCGCCTGATACTGCTGGTGGCTGAGATGACAGCTATCATCCACTTGATGCGCTGTTCGCTGGCGAGTAGTCACTCCTGCCTTTCACTCGCTGTCTATTCCTTTCTCCGAGATCACCAACCACCTCACGGACGTGCTTAAGCACCGCGCGGTTCGGCCATCGCTTCGAGCTCCTCAGCGTGGCACAGCAGCAGCGCGCTCTGTCGCTCGAGCAGCTGCGCCAGTCCCCGGACGGGGTCGATACTCAAATCTCACCTCGCCATCGACCCCCTCGTCGGCGTTTGAATCTGTCTGTCGCCCCCGCTTTTGACTGTGTGGGGCTTGAGCAGGATCCACAGCAGCACCCGTCGTGGTCATGTCACTTTCTGAGACTGCTGGTGTCGCATTACGAGGGACACGAGTCGTCGACGAGTCAAAAGCGAGAACCAGCGCGTCCAAGCAAGGTGGCACCTCGTTCTCAAGCGGTCGCTGCTGCGGAAGGCGTCGCCCAAGACGCTGAGCCGCAGCTCGAGCAGTAGCGCCACCACCGGCTCGGTCCACCATATCGTCGTGTTCCGCCTGTCGTTTCTCGGCTTCTCCGTCGGCGCTCTTGGCATTACAACACTCACTAGTGTGTTTGGCGCCTTCTAAATGGAGCCAACAGGCGGCTTGGGTGCCAGCTAGACCAGTACACGAGTCCGTAACGATTACGCTGCTGTCGCTGGTGGCGTTGTTGCGCTGTCGATTGCCATCGAACAACGGCGCAATGGCACAGCGCTGCCGTCGCAGCTTCTTCTGGCTTTACGTTGTTTTCATCGCGTGCTATCACCAAACACTGCGTATTAATAATACTACGTGCCACCATTGGCGCCAAATCGCGAGGCGTCGTGATTGGTAAGGTACGCAGCCATGAGTTGAACGGATACATGAGCTCAATAATTCACGGATTCACTCCATAACTTATAAATAGTGAGTTATGGATTCACTATTGTATAATATCCGGTTGTCGCCCTTGCCAGTCATCCGACGCATTGTTGGCAAGCATGGGTGACCAACAGCAGCATGTAAACGGCACGGACGGCGCGCTGTGCGAGGCGATCAGCGCCTTTCCGCGCCTGGAAGAGCTTGCGCGGCAGCATCTCTCTTCGGATGCGGCTGACCGCGCGGTGGTCGCGGTGCGCGGGCGCTTGGTGCGGCGGCGCAAGCTGTCGTACGTGCCTCAACAAACCGACCGACCGACCGACCAACAGCTTGCCATGCTCTCTCTTTGACTAACAACCGTCGCTGGCTGCCGCTCCAGCAAGGCGCTCGTCTTCACCGACATACGTCTCGACGATGGCGGTGCGTTGTTGCTGCTGTTGTATGAATGCGTTGGCGGTGGAAGGCAAGCCTGGGGCTGACCTGATCTATCTCACTTCACGCCCGTCAGAGCTGCTGGAGGTCATGATCCGCGCGCAGGAGGGCGTGCTGGACGTGTCGGCGATCCGCTCCATCAACTGGGACGTCAAGCTGGGCGATATGGTGACGGCACGAGGGCTGCTGCAGCGGAAGCACCGACACGAGGACTCTCGCGACGGATCGGCGGTTCTCTTCCTGCTGCTGCTCCAGTCGATCCAGGTGGACGAGCGCTGGGCGGGGCACCACGCAGGCGCCTTCCTCGACGAGTCGATACGCTCCAAGACCGATAAAGACGGTGAAAGCGAGTCGGTAGCGGCCACTCTAGGGTCGCTCGTGCTCGCGCCGTCCTCGCGAGCGGTCGCGTCCGCCACGCGCGCCGGAGACTCGACCCGCGCGGCGGCGGCTCCCAAGTACACCAACTTTGTCACGATCGACGGGTGGAACGCGTGCAAGTACTACTTTTCGAGCGCGGGCGGCGGCAACTGCCGCCGTGGCGCGCAGTGCCACTTCTGGCACGGGGAGCCGGCAGATTTCGCGGCCAACCGCCGCCGATGGCTAGCCGCGCGAGCCGAGCAGCGAGCGACGGCCAGCCAGATCGAGGGGGACGACGGGAGCGACCCGCACGCCAAGGTGGGCAAGGCGCACCGCGCCCGTCTTCTGTGCGAGTGGCTGGTGGAGTCGCTAGGCGAGGCCAGGCTGAGCGCGGGCGCGGGCGTGTTGGACGTGGCCGGCGGCAAGGGCGACATCCCCATCGAGCTGTGGAACCAGCGCGGGATCCCGACCACTCTCATGGACCCGGTACGTCGTGGGAGTCCATGCAGCAGAAGGAGAACAGGAGACACTGACCTCTGCCTTTGCTCTCTTGCTCTTCTGATGATGATGCAGCGCCCGATGAAGCTGAGCAAGAGGAGCAGACGCCTCGTGGAGGAGGCGCGCAAAGCGCACGGCCGTGGCGTGTGCCCCCACCTCCCGTGCCGCCTGGACGCACAGGCAATGGAGGAGCACAGCGCGTTCCTCGGCGACTGCTCGCTGCTCGTGGGCATGCACCCGGACGAGGCCACGGAGGCGATAGTGGACGTGGCGCTCGCCCTGCGGCTCCCGTTCGCGGTCGTGCCCTGCTGCGTCATGAGCCGCGCGTTCCCTGACCGGCGAGGCCGAGACGGCGAGCGCGTCGAGACGTACGAAGCGCTCGTACGGTACCTCATGGACAAGCACCCGCGTATCTGCAGCGCCTTCCTGCCGTTCGCCGGCCGCAACCAGGTGCTCTACCTGTTTGACTACGAGGAGCGAGAGAGCGGTGGTGGGGTTTCGGAATAATCGCAATTCCGGCAAAGTTCCCGAACCAAAACTTTGGATTGGACCGTCACAACTCGTCGACTTTCAGCAAACAGGACACGGATGCGGACCAAGTCGCTCCACGTCAAGCTGCGCCACGTCTTCTCCTTTCGCGAGGCAGTCCCGGAGGTGAGTCAATCTGACCGGACTGTTTGTATGCTACTCCATCCATCGCAACTACTAACGACCGCGGGGCTCACATTCAACTCGCAGCTGAACAAGTACCTGTCAATGATCAAGGTGGACGACGACCACCCGGGCTTCCTGTTCGACTGGGACAAGAGCAACTTGGAAGCGTTTGTGGCTGCTGCAAACGCTCAAGACCCTGCTGACGCGCCTGCGTGGCTGCGGACCGCGCCCCCACGGATGACGGCCAGCTCGTTCGCGGACGACGTTCTTCATCTGCTGCAGGCCGTGGCTGGAGGTCGCTGCGGACGCGTCTTGCTCGCACCGAATCGACTCGAGCAGCTCGCTAGTGTGCAGATCAAGCTGGTGGAGCTACAGACCGACGCGTTCCTGCAAGAAGCTGCGCGGCAGGCTCTGACAACAACGGCCGACGGCGGGGAGCAATACCTCGCGACGACGCACTACATCATTGACCCGGACGTGGAGCAGTCGGCGCCCAACGATTTCCAGAACGCGGGGTTCCGGCGGAACGGACTGCAGCCCTGCCGGCTCTTTATCCGATGCACGATGGACTGGCATTGAGCTCGGCAGCGCGTTGGCTCGTGGTCTCCGCGTGCGTCGAGGGTGCTATTTTGGGTCACGAACACGGCGTGGCCCCATTTTTAATCGGCGTGGAGGACGCATTCGTGCATTGCAGCCCGTACGATACTCGAGCCCGCTCCGTCTCCTCATGGCGTGTCGCGGCTGCATTGGCGTTCTCGGACGCGCCTGGGAGGCCTCGCACGTGGAGCTGCGCGGAGACTACTCGCCCCGCCGGGTTTGCGCGCTCTATCACTACACGCGCGGACTTCATCGAGCCAGCTCGTGGCGAATAGCAGCCGTGATCTTGCTCACGCCCCTGCCGAGCCTGCTCTTTATCACGCTGCCCGAGATGATCGCGCTGAGCCGTCCGTATGACGGTCTCGAGCGCAACTACGGCTTCTACGGACGCATGTACCTCACGTTCCTGGTGTTCTGCTCGCTGCTGACGCAGCAGGCGAGCGCGAGGCTGCCCACGCTGCCGCTGTCCAGGCTGCAGGGCGCTGCCATCGCCGCCGGCATCGCGTCGGGTATCGTCGGCATCAACTTCCTCCTCTCGACGCGAGTCGGCTTCCCTCTGCCCTTCACCATCCAGCTGAGCACGCCGACGCACTTTGTGCTCATGACTCTGGCGCTCTCGACGCGGTGGCGGAGCCACTTCGGCCAGGCGCCGTCGGTGCTGACGATCGCCAACGCGTCCATGATCTTCGTGTGCCAAGCCGTCGCCATCTCCGCCTACCCCATCTACTACTACGCGTTCACGCGCGTGCCCGACGGGTGGGGCCGCTTCGCCTTCTGCATGCTGCTGCCCGTGCTCAAGGTCGCCTTCCGCAACCTGTTCAGCCGTTTTTGCCGCGAGGGAGACGACACGGCGCCGCCCATCGTCGTGTTCAACGCGGACGTGGGCAACGCGCTGTTCGTGACCTACTGCCTGCAGTACAGCCCGTCGATGGCGACGACCGTCGGACTCATGGCCGTCAACGCAGTGCAGGTCGCGCTGTCGATCCGGGACGTCAACGGGATCCTGACGAGCCTCACAGCGACGTCGAACCAGATCGAGAGGATGCGGCAGGCGGCTTCAACCGCTAGTGTCGCTCGAGCAAACTCTGGCGCGAATGAACTACCACACGACGCGGACGACATGATGGAGCGATCGGTCGGCATCTTCGCGAGGTACGGCGACATGGCGGCGGCTCCCTCTGCCCTTGCCAAGATCACGCGACGGTCACTCGTGGCATATGCAGCCAAGGTTGTATGGGCGATAAGGCTGCCGCGGCCGATACGGGTAGTGCCGCTCGCCCCGACCACCGAGTTGGTTGCCTCCCGAACTCGCCGCAGATGCAGCCAGCGAACCAGCAGACCGCGGCGGTCAATCCCAAGCCTTGAGCAGCAGTTGGAAGGCTGCGCGGCGCAGCTCGAACGGCTCGAGAGGCAGTACACGAACCAAGTCCGCAAGTTGCTGCACTTGACCGAGTACTCGATACTCATCGAGTACGCCGAGGTCATCATCCCGTTCGTCTACTGTAAGCTCGATCGTCCACGGGAGATGCTGCGCTTGACCGCTCATGGCTGATGGGTGGGTGGATCTCTTGACGTTGCGAAAACGCAGCGCTTTACCTCGTCATCATGTACCAGATGCCCAACCGCGTGTACTACTCACAGTTCGTCGACATGGACGCGGCCAAGGTCAAGCAGACCGTCCTCAGCGTGCTGCTGTACACCATCGTCGAGCTGCTCTCACTTGTCGTGCTCGACGGCGTGCTCAAGCGCAAGCTGCGCTTCTCAACGCTCCGGCAGCTTGCGTTCGTGCTGGATCGCCAGCGCGTCCACGTCCAGTCCGCGCTCGTCATCTGGGTCTTCTACACGACTCAAGTGTCGCTGGACCATTTCGGTAAGGTTCCAGCACGAAGCACTGGCACACGCCGGTTTTGGGAAGACTCATAAAGCTGTTCTTGGTGGATGCAGGGGCTGACTACTCCTTCAAATTCGAGTGGCTTGACAAAAAGTAACGCGATATAGCCGACAGTAACTGTGAACCCACGAAGCATGCTCTCATTGTCGGCCTCGTTCGATGTCGGAGGTCTCCCGGACGTCTCAGGTGGATGTGTACGACACCCACCCACTCTGTTCTCAGACGGCCTGCGTCTCTGCGCAATCGTCACGGCAAGTCTTTAAAGCAGCCCTCCAGCCAGCCCGCTGGAACCCACCTCGATGGCGTCTCGCACCCCCTTCAACGGTAAAGCGCCCTCGCATCCAGCTTGTTTGCAGCACCAGCGCCGTGTTCCCGTCCACAGCAACTCGGTCGCCTCTCGCGAAGCAAAGCTCGTCATCCAGCCGGTACGTGCTCTCCGACAGTTGCAGCACATCGCTCGCGTCGCTTGTGCAGCCAGTGAAGGTCGCTACTTGGCCGTAGTCTTCAGCGGTGGGCTCCGTGTCTTCGATGGCAAAGATCCGAAACGTGCAACGATAGAACTTGGTGTTGGCATCGCCGATGAACGGACCGGCAGAAGTTTGGTCCAGCGGACGGACAAGGGTTCGAAGGTCCGTCTTTCGCCCAAGCTTCTCGCACAGGAGGCACATGTCGACGTAGTACGGTGGGCGCAGGAGCTGCTTCTTGGCCGTCTCTAGCGAAGGCGAGATCTCCGCCGACTCCTCTGGCCACAACCGCCTTGAGGAACACACCGTCGTGAACCGAAGCTCGCCGCCCGGTTTGAGCAGCGCGCTCATCACAGTCAGCGTTCGTTGTGCGCGACGGGTGGCACCAGTCTGGAGCGAGCAGTTCACCACCACAATGTCAGCTGTCGCTCGCAGACCGCCAAGATCCGGAGGGAAGCTGTCTGTGGCGATAAACTGGATCGCTGGCTCTGCTGTCGTGGGGTAGCGAAGGACCTCGCGCACGTACTTGTCAGCATGTTTGGCTCCCAGCTTGGTCGACGCCTTGACTGGATCGATGCATGCAACGGAGCCGCGCTCTCCCACGAGCGCTGCGGCGATGAAAGCGGCTAAAGTGCTGTTGGCACCCACGACCACGACACAAAGGCCGCTCACGCCCTCACGAGACAGTGAACGCAGTTCGCTGCAGCCACAGCAGCACGCCAGGCTGCGAATCTCGGTCGGCACCTTGTCCATGATCGCCTGCCACGCCGAATCGTCCTTGTTTAGAGCCGTAGGTGGCGCAAAAGTGCCGCACAACGTCGACGGAGTCGAGATAGAGGCCATCACCTCCACCGCGCCAACTTGGGTCTCGCCAAGGATGTGACGCGCCTTGTTGGTGTCGACCGCCTGACGGTCGTGAAGGCCTGGAGTGCTAATAGCAGCGAGCGGTGTGCTCCTTGCAGTGTTCCCAACTGCCATCGCGTCGCTGTCGGTCATGTGCAGCGCGTCCAGCACGTTGCCAGTCGACGCGAGCAGCAACGGATCGACAGCGCTCCAGTTCACTGCATCGACGCCAGTCGGAAGAGCCGTGGACGCGCCTCCAGGCGTCGCCATCGCTCTCATCTCGCCGCCCTCTCTCGTCCTCGCGTCTCCGCCGGCGCGCGCCCCGGCCGACGTTTTGCGCAGACGGATCCCGTGGCGGTGCTTGAAGCGCGCGAGCCAGCCGACCGACAGTACCAGCTGCTCGTCTCGGATGCCGTGCACCTGCTTGAGTCGCTGCGCCTCCTCCAGGATCAGCGCCTCGGTCAGCACGGGCTTGCCGCCCCGCCCCCGGTCCGCCGGCGGCTTGGCTCCGTCGACCGCGCCCGCTTCGCTCAGCTCATTGGCTTGCCCCGGCAGCATCCCAACCACGTCGGGACCAGCAGCGCGCTCGCTCGCGGAGCCGATGAAGGCGGCGATGAATGCGACCAGGTCGGCCTCCAACGCGGGGAAGAGCGGCCGGCGCTGGCGCTTCATGTTGGGGTTCTGCAGCGTGCCCTGCTGCAGCTGCTTCCAGTCCATGGCCACGATCTTGGACAGCGTCGAGCGGCCGCAGGACCAGCCGAACTTGCTCGCGATCTCGCGCCGCAGCTTGTCCTGCGACGGCACCATCTCGCCGCGCGCCTTGCTCTCGCCCACCTTCTGCTCGCAGAAGCTCTTGACCACCGCCTTCTCGTGCAGCGAAAGCGCCGAGCGCGCCCGCTTCGCACCCACAGCCAGCACTGGAGCCGTGCCGGCCTCTACCTTCTCTACAGCAGGCGCTGGCGGCTCGGGCTCGGCCAGTGGCGCCGCAGGGGCGGCGGCGGCGGCCGCGATCGCATCATCGGCGCCCACTTTGTCGGTCATTTGGTTGCTCCCGCGCTGTTCTTGTAGGGAGAGAAAGTGAATTTCGCATATACGTAAAAAAATAAACTGAATTGCCGCAAACCCTTTTGTAAACGCGTCGGTGTTTTGTGGCATATGCGACCTGATCGATCTTGAGCAGTAGCGTTGGCATAGCGAACCACTCGGGGTCGGCGAGACTGCATTACTAGACCTGGCGAGAGCCCCGCGCCGCGTTGACAGCTTTCCACGGCCATGTTGTGCTGCATTACCTCACATATGAGCCTCATTGCAAGCGGTGCGTTGATCTTTGTCGCAGAGTCGTGCACACATCTCGCACGCTGCCGCCTACCGAGACACGGGGCACACACACTACAGTATGCGCACGGCACGTGGGGCTGTTACCGACCCACTAGGGGGCTGAGACGCACGATTAGCGCCTCGGCGATGCACCCGCATAGGACGCGAGCGAGCGATCCGCGAACGGCTGTGTCTTGAGCGGGGAGAGTCGCGCGCGCGCAGTTCACGGGCATCTCTCGCCACGCCACCGCCTCCCCATCCACACCGCCCGCATACATGCCAGCAACAGGGAGCGCGTCCTTGCGCTATACATCTTTGAGGGGCGTGTACGTGTGCCATACATACGTCCGAGTGCGCGGAGGCTCCCTGCAGGCACGGGCAGTCTCTACAAAGTGTACCGTATTAATACTTTTGATCCTGCAGCCTCGCCATCAATCCAACCTGATCGACGCCGCCTACTTGATCCAAACGCTCGGAAACAGCAACGAAAACCCGCTCTTGATGCATAGGTCTTCAAACAACCCCTATGCATAATAATACGTCTGCTACAGCACAACGAGTGCTTGCGGGGCGGGGCGGGCGCTACTCACGGCCGCGTGTAGACCTTGGTCTGCGTGGTGTCCGGCCGACCCGCTCTGCTGTGAGTATTCAATTGTTGATATTTGCTATTCTCGCTACATGCGCCGCACCGGCGGTAAGAGCAAGCCGATTGGCGTCGCCGTTGTCGTCGTGCTGGCCTTCCTATTAATATACATTTGGTGCATCCTCGTAAAGGCTGGCTGGACACGCTGCACGCGCCTCTTCAAGCACTACGGACTCCTGGGCCTAGGGTGGAGCTGCCGCCACCCGTGGACACCAGTGGACAATGAATGGTGCACGGGTTCACCAACACGGCCGTTTGCGACCACAACGACGCATCGGCTCAACGCGTTCCAGCGCGCACCGAGAACGCCTACTGTACCAGTCGAGTACGATTGGGCAGCACCACTGGGCATGCCTCTATGTGCTCGCGACGGTCGCCTTGACTTCCACAACGGAAGCCTATCGCTTCAACGCGTGTTCCCTCACCACGCTCTAATGACACACGGTGCAAAACCACCACCCGCTCCGAGTGGGCGGCCATCGTTGATAGTGGAACGGAGTACAATTCCATGATTGCCGCCGCCGTCGATCGGCCCGCCCCAGCATCCCCCTCGCGGTGCGCTCGCTTGCGCGAGGGCGACCATCGCCAACAAGGACGCGGAGATTTGAGAGCCCTCTTACCCTCGGCCGCCTGGTACTTCGTCGGCGTAAAAGTTCGGGCAGAGTGCGTCAGGAGCCGTTGAAGTGACCGACTCCATGACGAAGTAGCCGCGCTCGTGGAACTCGCGCTCGGCTTCTGCTGGCTCTGCCTCCGCGGCGTCGCCCGCCCCGCCTTGCTGGTACATCCGCAGCGTCTGAATGCCGTCCGTGAGCCATTGAGGAGCGCCGGCGCGAGTGCTGCTCGCCGTCTGCAGCAGGTGCGCGGCGCGCTCGAGGGCCAACAGCGCGCCGACGGTCTTGGACTCTAGCTTGTTCTCACGGCCGTCGGCCATTGCGCTGCGGCGCTCGCGCTGCGTCGGGATTAGCGCGCACACCACCGACGCAAAGGCTTCCAGGAGTAGCGGAGACGTCGCGGGTGTGGAGGAGCATAGTTGGCAGAGCACAAGGTGGCCGTCGAGCTCGAGCACCTGCGCGCGGTTGGCCGGCGTGCGCGCGACGACCGCCAGGCACTCGCAGGCCGCCGTGAGCGCTGCATCGTCGCGGCCAAAGCGGTGGGACTCGCTGATGACGAACAGCAGCACCTGCAGCCCATTCTGAGCGGCGACGCGCGACTTGTTGAGCGGGTTTGAGTGGCACAGGCACGCGATGGCGGTAGCCGCAGCCTCAATGACTGGTGGAGAGGCCGAGTCGACGAGCGCCTGGAGCAGGAAGGTCGTCGCGTCCCCGTACCCAATCGAGAGCTGGTTCACGGACGTGTAAGCCAGGTTGGCGAGCCCGATGGAGCTCGCACGGACTAGCTCGGCGTTTGCCTCGACGTTGGCGGGCGATCCGGCGCGGAGGGAAAGCGCGGCGTCGCCCTCGGCCGTCATGATGGCGCTCTGGTTGACGACGTGGTTGGCAGCGAGGTTGCTGAGCAGCTTGGCCGCCTCAGTCTGCACGCTCTGGCTCGGACTCTCACGCACATATCGGACGAGCACTGGCACGAAGTGGACGCAGTTGACGATCTGTGACCGCAAGATCTCCGAGTCTGCATAGCAAAAGAGGAAGGAAGGTAAGCTCATGGAATTGCCATCAACAGCACCCTATGCACGTAGCCCTCCTCACCGTTGCACAGGTTTACCAGTGCGCTCAGCATGTTCTTCTGCACCTCTGAGTCGTTGGGCAGCGGCAGGCGCTGGTACGCGTCTGCAATGTCTTCAGTGGCTTGGGCGGCGCAGTCTCCAACGCACTCGCTACTCTTGCTTGCTTCCTCACGGTGAAGCGAGGCGGTGGGAAGAGCGGGCGTCAGTCGCTGGATGATGAACCGAACGGCGCTCTTTGCCGCTAGCACGCGCTTGTTTGGTATGTGGATACCGAGCGCAGCGCAAAGTCGAGCCGCCTCGGACAACACGCGTGGGTTCAGTGACTCGCGCAGAACGCCAACCAGCGGCTCGGTCACGCCCGCTTTGACGATCTCTTCCGCAATACTCGGTGACAAAGGGGTAGAGTCCGAGCAGACGAGGGCTTGAGTGGTCGTGGCGCGCAGTCGCGGTCGAGTCGGGCGTTTGTGGATGGCCAGGTGCACGAGCGCGAGCAGCACTGAGCCGGCGACAACGTCACACCCGCTTCCGTTTGTCAGCGTAGGCGCAGACGAAACCTGGAGCAAGTGGACAAGGAAGGGCAGCACGCCAGAACGCACAACCCGCGGCGCCTGCGACGCCGGTAGCAGTGCGATACTCTGCGCAAAGCGCGCGAACACGTCATCCGTTGGGTCGAGCCCCATCGCGCTAATGTGTCGCGCAGTCTTGAGCGGTGATGAAGGGCGAGGTGCCTTGGACGTCGGAGATGGCGAAGGGTTCGTTGGGGCCGATCCCGACAGCGTGAACTGCGCCGCCCAACAGCGCTGCGCTTCCTTGTCGTTCTTCTCTTGGTCGAGCTCGGTCTGGAGCTTGCGGACCTTGTTCTTCCATACCGCACGCTCCTTCTTCACTGCGATCTGCTGCGCCTCGACTTGGTCCCGCTTGGTGGACTGCAGCATCTGAGTCAGCTCATGCGCGCGAACCTGTAGCCTGACCGTCAGCACGTACGCGAAGTAACCAGAACAGGTGTTAGGTAGCGTCGAAGGCGATGCCATGCATGATACGGCCACACTTTTGAATTTGCGCCTCGAGGTCGCCGATCTGCGCGAGCAGCTTGAGCTCACGCTGGTCTTTCTCCTGCTGCAGGTCCACGAGTTGGCGAGAGAGCTCCAGCTCTTTCGGCGTCGGTACGCGGGGGTACTCCTGGATGATATGACGCGTCCGTTAGCAAGCCATGATGCGCGTCAAGATCCGGCGAGCACAAGGCAACACTAGGGGGAACGCACCACATCTTTCGGGTCGAGGGGCATGTTGCGTTGCAGCCACAAAGGCACCAATGAGAAGGCCAGGCTGAAAGGGCTGGAGGAGCTTGCCTTCGCTTTATATAGCACCGCTAAAACCAGGTTAGTTCACTTTTCGCCCAGCCCACCTCACACACATGCGCCTGGTCAACACGCTTCTTGTGCTTGGTCAATGCTTCTTCATTCATTGGTCAGTTAGGAGCTGGATCGGGTCGCGCCATCAAATCAAATGCAGCATGCAAAGGCACTCGTGCGTGCCATCCGCCACCAAATGCCCATACCTAGTGCCGACACTTCGCCCGCATCGCATCGCAACGCCGCCGACGTCCGAGCCAGCTACGCACGAATGAGGGACAAGGGTGAAACCCAGTCTTGGCGCCTCTCCGCCACGCCATGCCAGGAGAAAGCGCTCAATAACTTTACATTCCCATTCGCTTTCTCTTCGTCTCGGTGTCGCTGGTCGCGAGACTCGCTTTGGGATGCTTGCTTCACTCCGTCCGCACACGCTTGACGTCGTCTTCGTCGCTGTCGCTGTCTTCCTGCTGCACAGTCGACGACAACTCAACGTTAGCACCTGCACAGATGAACTTTACAATTTGACGTACGACACGGAAACGCACCTCAATGGCTCGCTTTTCGCCGACGGCTGGGCCGGTGGCAGGGGCTTCATTCAGCTCAAGCTCCTGCACGCCGTCCGTCGCGCTCTGCACAGTATGCTGCGGCGTCGTGGGGATCAAATGCGCTGGAGTTATGCAGCTTGAGTTGGCCATGACCGTGTCGAAGCAGTACTTGTGGAAGATGGTCCTCTCGTCCGGCGCGCCGTCATGATGGATCGTCCCAATGACGGCGTTCGTGTACATCCAATCTTCCTCCTCTTCATCCCAGCTCCGTGAAAAGTTCTCGCTGGACGAACAGACAGATACGCACAGTGTCAAACCCCACCCAAGCCAAAACAAGCCCGATCAACAAGAGGGATGTACCCGCAGATGCGACAGCGCGTGATACTCTCGTCGACCGGCACGCCCGCACTCTCCCACGCGTCTGCGGCCTCGTCCTCGCTCTCCTTGCGGTCGAAGAAGCTGCTACTGGTGCTCTCCCGAGGGGCCTTGTCGGAGGCGAAGTCCGTCACCCACTGCTCCTCATCGGGATACCACGAGCGCGAAACACCACCCTTGCTGCGCTCTTTTTGCGCGCGGTTGTACTGGAACAGGAAGTCCAGGTGCGCGTCCAGCTTGGCCTGCTCCCGGAAGCGAAAACCACTCTCACGACACACGAGCGGCAGCGCCGCGTACAGCTTCTGCACGTTGGACTCGACACGCTCCTTGTGCGCAATGATCTTCTCGCTGAACCACATGCGTGACGCGTTGTCGGTCTTCTGTGGCGGCACTCGAGACGGCGGTGGAGGCAACGCCGACGGAGGAAGAGACCCCGGACGAGGCCCGTGCGGTGGCGGCGGTGGCGGGCGTGAAGGTAGCGCAACTGGTGCCACTGGCGGCGGCTGGGGTGCTTGACTGCTTGCGGACGGCTCGGCTTGGGTCTTGGACATCCCCTTGAGCTTCTGCAGGATCGACATGACTGCTGCGGCGTCTGGGGCTGGCTTGGATGTCGGTCCGTCGTTCGTGATCTCGTTCAACTCGTGCGGTTTCGCAGGGGGTGGCACATGCTGCTTGCGTTTCAGTAATTGCATTAAATGAGCTACGTTGGCCGACTTGCCCGTCGAGTCACTATTACCGTTCGCCCGGCTGGTGCTCGGGGCGCGAGCAGTACCCTCGAGCCGTGCGCCACCACCAGAAGGAGCGTTAGCTACGGTCGGGGCTGCAGGGCGTGCCGATGTGGGCACCGCCTTAGTAGAAGCCGCGACCGGTCCTTGCGTGGATGGTGACGCACGGCGCGGGTCGCCCCTCACAGGCTGGCTGATCGGCTTAGCGGTCGCCAGCGGCAATATCCCCTGCCCAGGCGGAGCAGCACCTGGCACAGGAGCTGGAGGCGCCTTCGACTCGGCGTGGAACTCCAGCAGCTGGTTATAGTAGTCGGGGTTGTTTGTGCGCACCTCTTCGAGGCTCATGTGCTCGGTCGGGTGGATACCCATGTCATTTTGCAGCTGTTGCACAACAAACAATCGTCAGGGATGACAAAACCGCGCCCATGGAAATGAAATGCAGACTACTCGGTACCTTTGTGAGTAGCGAGCGGAGCTCCATGTCTTGCTGCTTGTCCCCGCTTGGCTTAGAGAGTGTGGGACCGGCTCGCGATCGAGGCTGAGAAGCTGGAGGCTGTTGCTGCGAAAAGCTCACAGGCTGGTTTCCAGCGGAAGGATCAGCGGCGGCAAGCGCACGGTTCGCAGCAGCGCGCATCTGGACAATCGCGTCAAGTGGAAACAGGCGGGCCATCTCCCACGTGTTGAGCACATGCACGAATCGACGCAAATCCTTGCTCGACACCTGGACATAATGATCATCACGGAAGCAAACACCGGTGAGGTACACTGACAGAGTGCTGCTACATACGCTCTGAAAAGTGGCGCACCTGGCGAACGCAGTTGCAGTATAGAGGGACGATCACGCGCGACAGCAGCGACGGGTACGGCCCACCGACATTCTTGAGGATCGAGTCCGTCAGGTAGAAGATTGGGAGCTTGTAGTTTGGAGGCGCCTGCAGCAACAATTGCATGCCACGAGAACAACAGCGTCAGCATGCTCTGCGCCTTGAGTCTGGTTCTGCATCCGGCTGTATCGCTGTGTGTGTCCCCTCAGACGTCGCAACCGAAGAAGAGACTCGCGTTCCCCACGTGGCACTCTAGTATTTAGGTAATATGCAAAGGCTCCCGCGGCGACCCCCTTCCTCTGGGCATTGGTCCGCACACGCACTCCGTGGGCAAAAAGTCCAGCTTGTCGCGCTCGCGCTTGGTTCCGAATGCACTAACAGCAGCATCGACGATACGAGCTCCCAGCGACGCCTGTATGTCATCGCAGTCGTCTACTACAGCACCCGTGCGCTGGTGGAGTATAACCGCCGAGGGAAGGGGGTTCATGCCAGCCAAAATGCACCAAAAATGCATGTATACACATTGAGAGACAAATGCACCATGGAAGGAGGCGGGCCACCAAGGCTCATCCGCCCTCACGCAGTAAATACTCAAGCACGCAATGCCACTCGTACCAATTACCGAGGTGTGGGGTCAATGGAGGGGCCACACGAGACAGCGACCCGATATGGAACACACAAAAACGATAGAGCAGCGCGTGCTTACCCGGTGGATCTTGGTCTCGAGGAAGCTAACGATGTCGGGCGCGAACTGGACGTTCTCGGCGAGCATCGTGAGTGAGTTGATCGTGTCCTTGGCCGGGTAGTCCTGCATCTGGTTGATCATCACGTCGAACTTGCTCAGCATGAGCTGGATCTCCGAGCGGCCGCCCGCGCCCGCGATCCGAGAGGAGGACGAGCCCGAGGAAGCCGCCGCCGCTCTGCCTCTCGAGGAGCCCGCGAACTGCGCCATTGCCATGGATCGTCGGTGTCGCCCGTCGGTCTCGCGTGTGCGTCGGAAGCCGTCCTTTCTCGCGTGGGAGTGCTTGCTTGGTCGTTCCAGATAAAAGGCGGGCTGGGCGAACTGGCGCTGGCGGTTCCTTCGGGTGGAGGGAGGGGGAGGGGCGACGTCAGGAAAAATGCATATTCAGAAATTGCATGTGCATCTATTTTTAGGAAAATATTTGCATATATAGACACAAATATATACCAAAATAGTTGATAGTTTTGTAATTCACTAATATAGGTATCAAAGTCACTTTAATTGTGGCTGACGACTATATTCATGAACTATTTACAAAAATGGGCATTTTGGGTGCACAACTTCGTTATTGACGTCACCAAGATCCGCGAGATGCGGGCAGTCACGCAGCGTTGCGCGCTCGCGCTTGGGCGCTACCACGCGTCGCTCCGCGCCCCACAGCACGCGCATCTGCTTCTTAGCGCTCCTACAACTTCCATAGATGCGGTCGTGGTCTTGTCACGGCCCTTCTCGAGCCAAGACGGCGGGGATACGCCGTGGAAGCTCTCGCACGTAGGTCGCGATGGGTCCCCGCAGATGGTGGACGTGGGCGACAAGCGTGTGACGCGTCGGTCCGCGACCGCGCGCGCCACCATCCGCCTGCCGCCGGCAGTGCTAGCAGAGTTGAAGCGCACGGCAGAGGGTGGCAGCGACCAGCTCGTGGGGCCGAAGGGGCCTATCGCGACCACCGCCGTGATCGCCGGTGTGCTCGGCGCCAAGCAGACGAGCGCGCTCATCCCCTTCTGCCACCCGCTGCCTCTCGAGGACTGCCAGGTGCGCGTGTGGCCCGTGGGTGACGACGTCATCGAGGTCGAGTGCCAGGTGCGCGTCACGCACAAGACAGGCGTCGAGATGGAGGCGCTCACAGGCGCGTCCGTCGCCGCGCTCTGCGTCTACGACATGTGCAAAGCGCTGTCGCACGAGGTCTTCATCGAGAGCACGCGCCTCGTGGAGAAGACGGGCGGCAAGCGGGACTTCTCTCTCGGCACCTAAGCCGACACATGGCATCAATGCAAGCCGCGGCGGTTACTCGTCGAACTCGTCGTACTCGGCCTCGTACTCGTTATCGTCTTCATTCGCCTCCTCTGTGTCTGCTGGGGCTGGACTGACAACAGTGCTGTCAACTGCTGCGGTCGTGTCGTCGCCCTCTTCAAACTCCTCTTCGGCAGCGTAGTCGTCGTCCGCCGCGTACTCATCGTCGTCCCCCACCTCCTCGTGCTTTGCTGCTTCGGGTTGAGAAGCCTCCGGTTTAGAAGTCGACCGAACTGGCGCGGGCTCGTCGGTATCCCGCGGCGTCACTTCTTTTGAACTTGAAATGGATGGTGGAGTCGAGTCTGTCAGCTGAGACGGAGCTTGCCGAGGAGACGATTCGTCGTCGTCTTCGAACTCATCGTACTCTCCGTCATCACCGTACTCTTCCGTCACTTCTGGCGGTGGCTTCCCAGTACTTTCGGTCTCTCGTGCTGTAGGTATCGGAGCGTCTAGGATCTCCTTTGCTTCTTCAACTGCTGGCACCACCTCATCCCCCTCGTTGTCGAACTCGTCATATTCCGTGGCGGGGCTTGCTGGAGCTGGCGGGACAGTGGTCTCGCCGTCTCCAGGTCCGTCCAACGCCATAGGCTCCAAGACAGAGGGCTCTTCAATTGGTTGTTGTGGTGAAACTGAGGCCGCATCATCGTCACAGTCGTTGGCGTCGCTCTCGTATGCGCTGCCAGCTGCGAGCTCGGGTGCTTCACAATTGTGAGGCGAAGTTCCAGTGTTAGGAGCGTCTCCTGGCGTCGCATCCTCCGACTCAAAGGCTGAATCATCGTCTGCGTACGCGTCCTCATCGATCCTAGGTGCAGCAACGCTGTTCTGGATGGATGCAGAGTCCTCTGATTGGGCTTGTTTCACCGCTGCGGTGTCGATCTTAGTTGCGGGCATGTCCGAAACTGGTACGTCCGCTGATAGCGCTGCCACGTCACCTACAGAGTTGGAATCCTCGCCGTCACCGTTGGCTTCGTCAGGGCTTCGGTCTCCAGTGGGAGGAGCGAAAGAGGAGCCGCCACTCGTAGCTGGATGATTTTCTGCCTCGTTAACTGCCTGTTTCTCTGGCTGTACCTCTCCCTCGGTTACTATGTCCGTAGCAGCCTCCACGATAGCGTCCGTAGGGTTATCGTTGATTGAAAGCTCAGACGCTGATCCAGCCGACTTCATCTCTTCTTGTGCTAGAATGGATGCATTCTCTGTTGGAACGGTGGAGAACGCGTCGCTCTTGGGTGGCTCGACGTCACTGTCTGTCGCGTCTGGAGGAGTGTCCGCGTCTACATTGTCATCAGTTGGTGGAGAAGCAGGTACATTTGTCTCTTCTAGCGGCACACTGTGGTGGATGGCGAGAGCAAAATCAGGATTGGCGCTGTCGCCCACGCTATCTTGTTGGACAGCATCGGTATCAGGTATCGTAGCTTCGCTTCCTGCAACCTCCCCAAATGGCGTGGTGTCGAGTGGAACCTCCATCTCTGCGTCATTATTATCTTTCGTCTCCTGGACGTCGGAATCAACACAGTCCAACTCGTCAGGATGAATCCCCTCTGCAACTCCTTCGGCAGCGATGGCTGCACCATCATCAGTGCGTTCCCTTTGCTGGACCTCGATGGGCTCCGGTGCATTGTCAAGGATAGGCGGTATTCTCATCTCCGACTTCTCTCCTGACTCCAAGGTTTCAGCCATTTCATCTTGCGTGGCCTCGACCGCGGTGTCACGATCCCCAGCTTCGATACGCTCGTGACTTTCTGGTTTTGCTTCGGCATCGATCTCAGCCCCATCGCTTGAATCGTTTGTGGCGATCTGGGAATCGACCTCAGATGGCTCTGTTAGCCCGATAAGTTCGTCCCCAGCATTCGAGGGTGGACCACTTTGGTCCGGCACACCATTTTGGTCGGACACCGAAGCCATCATGTCGAGGTCAGTGCCACCATCTACTGCTTCCACTTGCTCTTCCGTGGCTTCTTGAGTTGGCAGCACGTCGAGAGCCACTGGGTCGTCTGGTTTGATCAGAGCACTTGGCGAGACTTCTGTTCGTGCCAGAGCCGACTCGCTCGCTTCCTGATCAGTGTCGACACGATTGGCCTTGGACTCGGTAGCGTGAACATCAAGGTCAGTGGCACGTTCCTGAAGAGCGAGCTGCTCTTCCGGGTCAGCATTATGCAGCGCTGACTCGACGTGGTTGCATCCGTCAATCTCATCAGATGCCGCGATCAACACGTCGCTCCCAACAGCATCCGCCAAAGAAATATCTTCAGCTGGTGTTGACTCCATCACATCGCCAAAGTCAGCTGGATCCTCCTTGTTATCGCCAGTGATATTGGAGGCAGAGTTGGTCTCGCCCTCGTTATCGCGTGCAGCCCCAGCAGCGGTCGATGTAGGAGTAGTGTCCTCGTATTCTTCAGGTGACTGCTCTTCTCTGTCTACCGCCGAGGTCGAGACATCAGACAGAGGTATCAGCTCAGTATCGCTGTTATCAGCTGGAGGCATCGGGCTTGAATCGCTCGCTTTAGCTGTCTGCTCGTAGGCTGGACTTCCGTCAATTATCTCAACTTGATCTCCATCGTCAAGCTTTTGGCCAGACTCTTCGCGTTGCTGGTTTTCATCTGCGATCTCAGCAACCGATAGTTCGTCGGTGTGATAATCAACAGCAGGGTACAGCTTCTCCGCTTGTGAATCACTACTTGGTGGCACCGCCGCATCGTCGCTGTCAGCGCTAGCAAATGGCAAGTTTGGAGCTGAATATTGAACTCTGTTGTCATCGTCCGAGATGACTGCGGCGACTTCGACAACTATTGACTCATTTGGCACAGCTGCAGTTGCTTCGGTGAGATTGTCCGCTGCAGTTGGCACGTCGACGCCCCCCTCGCTTGCATTCTCGGCTGCTGCACCTTCGTCCCCAGCTGCATCAACAGTGTCCGTTTCGAAATCTTCGTCGCCTCCGTATTTGTCCGCCAAGTCAGATCGAGGTATGATGCTCATTCCTTCTTGGGATTGGTCGCTGAACTGTTCTGCCTCATTGAAGTCGTCATAGAGAGCGTTTTCGCCAGTTGAATGCGTTGCCTGGATGGTGGGGCTATCACTTTCGTCGGGCAGACTTGGCGATTGCATGACGGGATCATCGTCCCCAAATCCGTCACTCGCGTACTGATCGTCAACATCTTCGCCTCCACCAGCGATTTGGTGAGTATGAGTGCCTGAAGTGTCGATCTCACCAACTGCCAACTCGATTGCATCGCTTGGTACCAACTTCGTTGGCTCTGCCGTCGACTCTTTCTTTGCTTCTGTCGGTTCTAGCACGTTTGCTGCAGCAGCATCGGCTTGTTCGATATCGAGTTCTCTCGTGTCATGCTCCGTGGTGTCACTAAGATCCACTGCCGCGTGAGGCTCTTCGTCAATAGCAACGCTGCTGTCAACTGAGGGCTCAGTTTCGGGAAGTGGAGATGGTTCATGGGCACCTGCCGTCGCTAATATTGCATCACGTTTGGTCTCCCCGACGGATTCGTCCAGAGCATGCTCTCCGTCGGCGCCAATCTCAGACATAACGAAGTAAACTTCAGCAGCAACAGCAGCAACCTCTACTGGTGTTGAATCAAGCTCCAGCGAGGTGCTCGTGTCTTCTTGTGTTGGTATGGAGTGCTCATCGCTGCTACCTTCACCCGCGACGAAGCAATGACCCTCCACGGCATTGGTAGCCACCGAGGAATCGATTGAGTCGCTACCGCCACTTGGGAGTGGGATCAGTGCTTCGGTCTCCCCCTTGGTCTCGTTGGGTTCCACTGCGGAGATTGATGCTTCATCCTCGTCTGGTTTCTCATCTGGCTCGGTATCTTTTGCAGACACAACGTATACGACCGTCCCATCACCGTCAACACTGTTGTCGAGTGGCCCAGTCGGAGTGGTTTGTGCCAAGGACATGTGCGTCTCACTGTCGATGCTCACAATAAACTCTTCGGCTCCAGTAGGTACCGGAAGCTCTTCTGACGCAGTGGCTGTTGCGTCCTCTGCAACCTCCGTAGACGTCAGCGTGCGGTCTGTCATAATCTCTTGCGCCGACGCCTGCTCAACACTCACTAGAGTCACTAGAGTGACCGCTTCCTGCTGGGGGTCTGCCGCGATGTCAACTGCGTCCGTGTCAGAGTGGAAGACAACAGCGACGTCCACTGACGGCTCTGCCTCCACACTGACGCCGAAATCTTCAACAGCATCATCAGTTGAAGCATCCGTGTCACGCTCGGTCGGCTCGGTCGCTTCGATTACCGAATCGTCCCTTCCTGGTCCCATCACAGTGGCCTGCTCGCAACTCTCGTCCTCAACAATACCCTCTGAGGTGCCTGCAGACGCGCTGGGCCCCATATCGATGCCATCGTTGGCTCCAACCCAGCTGCTGCTCTCTAATGCAGGCATACTTGCTGTCTCATCGGACATATCTCGGTTGTCTGGCAGCGTGTTGAAGGCCGACGCAGCCGCACCATCTCGAACTGCATCGTCAATATCAAGAGGTTGATCACTTTCAACAATTCCAGGAATCGGCTCGCATGTTTCGCCTTCTGCACCGTCCGCGATGGCATCACTGTCTGAATGTGTGCTATGGACCGGGATATTATCGGCGTTAGCCTCAATGTTGCTGATTTCTCGAGGGAAAACACCGGTTGCCTTCTCCATTCCCTGCAATTCCTCATCGGCCGCGGGCTCGTCCTCAAAATCGACGTCTTCATAAGCGTCCTCTGTCCTCTCCTCCATGTGATTAGGATCAGACTGCGCAGTAACAGTCTCATCAAGTGAATTCGCAACGTCAGCACTGGTTACTGTTTCTACGACTGCTTGAGCAAGCTCGCTCGTTGGTAGCCCCATGTCAGCGGTGGGATTGCAATCTGGCAAAAAGACGGCATCATCACTGTGTTCGGGATCAACAATGTGCTTGTTGGCCTCGTCAATAAGGGCAACCGAAACATCAGACCTCCCGTTGGATGTCTCACTGGGTCCCCCGGGCTCAACATTCTCGGTTGCGTCAGTGTCGATGACAACAGCCAGGCTGATCTCGGCCTCGTTAGCGGTAGCAGGCCGGCTTCCCTCCTCCTGACTGCGTGGAGTATCGGAGAGAGTTGGGCTATCTCCGGTATCTTCTTCGTCAAAGTCGTCATCCCCGTACGCAGCTGTAGCTGGACGAGAGGCCAGAAGGCTGGAATCAACGCGGTCATTGACGATATAGACATCGCCAGGTGTAGCCAAGCTGGTATCTGACAGGTTGCCGTCAACAGAGTGTGCGATCTCGTCTTTGCCATGCTTTTCGCTCATGTCGATGTATGCGGAAGCATCAAGAGAGGCCGTCCCACCTTCAGCGATCATTTCAGCACCCACAACTTCTCTTGTGGTAGCAGCTTCATCGGTGGATAGAATGTGGTCGTCGTCCACGGGCTGTAATGCACTGAGTGTCGCCTCCTCTTGATCGAGAGGTTCATCAGTAGATGGTACCGGCTTGTCGCCGGCGTCTAGGCCTAGAAAAGTATCGATGGGGGCCTGACTCACTTCAGGGTCTTCTTCATCGAAACAGTCATCACCATATGCAGCTGAAGCTGGACGATCCGTTAATGATCCAGAAGTGGATTTATCCTCGATGATTGAGGCATCAACACTTGCAAAAGTTGCACCAGCGTTTGATGGGAATTTGACTGGATTCTGGACGTCAGGGGCCACTCTTTGATCCTCGACGCACGGTTCGTCAACTGTGTCAATGTGATGTGAGCCGTCGTTGGTAGCCAATGTTGGATCAAGCCGTGCAGTCGCCTCGCCTTCGTCAGATCCATCAGTTGTTGGCTTCAACGCGTCACTGTCCGACGCAGGCAGCGCAGATACACGAGGGGTAGACACACCGCCATCTTCGCTTGAAGGTGACGCTGGCTGTTGCTCATCAGCCAAAGGCAGTGAGCCATCAAGTGAGATCTTTGAGGCTTCATCCTCGATTACACTTTCGACAATAGGCGTTGCCGTATCGTCACTCGGTGTTGCATGCTCATCCTCCAAAGCGACACCAGCGTCAGCGTGCGGGTTCGGCACATCTGTCTCGTCGCTCGCCACTTCTTCCTTCATGTGCTGACTGTGATCGGCTGGATCCGCAGCTGTATGTTCGTCCACCAAAGCGGCACCAGAGTCAGCGTCCATGTTCGGCATATCTGCCTCATCATTTGCCATTTCTTCCTTCATGCTCTGACTGTGATTGCCTGGGTCCGTTGCATCTCCTTTATCTTCGTCAAACCCATCATAATCATCATCTCCGTACATCTGGTCTCCGCTCTTGGTGTTTTCGAGAACAGAGGCATCCGATACATCTGCCGCCGCCTCAACACCACCACCGTACACCTCATGGTCTGGCTCATCAAGAGACAATCCCGTTGTAGTATTCCCGTCAGAAGCCCCCGTGCTAGTCACTAGGGCTTCTTCAGCTTCAGGTGCCTCATCTTCAAACTCGTTCTCATCGTCGGCATACATGTCATCCATCGGAGTAGCAGTCCTTGACGTCGAATGAGCAGCACAAATGGCAGACTCGGCTGCTTCTTGCTCGCTCTCGTCATCACTGTCAGCTGTCGATGGCCGCTCTACAGCGGAGACATCGTCAGAGACTGGCGGCTCGCTCGCGTGACGCGATGACGGAGAAGTGAGCTGACTCTCGTCCCCCTCGACGCTAGCTGCTTCTGTAGGAGCCTCATTCTCGCTAAGCGCATCAGAAGGCTCAACTTCGACGGGCTGCGAGCTTGGATCCTCATCAGCATTCGATGCCTGTGCTGTCAGTTCGAGAAGCTGATTGTCGCCAGGTGTGCTCGGATCTGTCGATAATGCCACGATGGTATCGCTAGCATATTTCATGTCCTCAAAGCCAGTCGCGTCGACTAACACTGCTTCAGAGACGTTTGGTGTATCGTTGACAGTCTCCCTCACTTCAACTGATGGTTCACGACTGGGTACCAGCTCGCTCTTATCCACCAAGGCTGATTTCATGTGCACACTCGGATCTTCTTCTTGACCATTGCGTTCAGCAGTTTGCTCGCTTTCGTCATTCGTCTGGTCCTCACCAAATGTGCCCTCACGCTCCTCCACTTCGGAAGTCGAAGCGATAGTCTGCAAACTCGGCGTCACAGTGCTTGCCGTCTGTGGCGACGTTTCATCTTCGGGGACCACAATCGCTTTTTCCTCTTGTGGTTCGACAAGATCAGTCTGAACATCAGCCTCGTCTTCCACGGCAGCATCCGACGCCGATGTACTTGAATTCGGAGCTACCACACTCGTATCAGCCACATTACCCGGCGCTGGAGCGGAAACTTCCGTCGGTCTTGGCACTGTCGTCTTAGGAGTTGCTGGCTTCGGTGTCTTCGCCGCTGATTCTGCTTTACTATGCATCGACGCGTGCTTCGATGTCGCTGGTTGTCTTCCGCTCGTAGGAGTTGCCGGCTTCAGTGTGGCTGGCTCACCTCCGAATGCTCTAGACTTCTTCGCCGATGTCGCCGACCCAGATAGGTCTCGCGACTTCTTCACTGCAGAAGCTTGAACTTCTGTAGCCAATGCAGTCTCTTCCGCGACTGCCTGGCGGGGCGGTTGCGGTTGCACCCGCTTCTTGCTGGACGGTGCGGTTGGTCGGTCTGAGCGCGAAGTCGACTTGGGACTTGCGACGGGCGTCGAGGCATCCAGTGGCAAGGCAGAGACGTTGCTGTTGGCCAGCGTCGACTTGGCTTTATCGATCATCTTGTGCAGTTTGTCAGCGAAGCTCAGCCGTCCTCGCTCGTGTCTATCTGCGTCGCTACGCGCACTGGCCTTGCTGTTGTTTACTGGCGTCGCAGATCCGTCGTCCTGGAACAGTCTCGTGGCGTAAGCGTTCATCGAGTCTGTCCCTGCAGGCGAGAACATGCCGCTATGGACGCGGCTCTTTTGCGGCGTCGCAGCTCCGAGCTTCGACCGCTTTGCCTTGCTGTGTTCCCGCTTCGGAGGCGCCAGGGGCGAAACAAACGGGGAGCGCAGCGCCTTGGAGCGCGACTGCTGCACTTCATTTTCAATGCGGACTTTCAGTGCTGTTGTGCGTGTTGAAGACGCGCCGCCGCCGTTTCTGCTGGAAGTTGCGGTGCTCTTCTTTTTCTTCGTAGGCTTTGTTGGTGACACCCCGCCCCTCGCCACATCGGTATGGCCCATAGCAGAATTGTAATTCGAGTAGGCTTGCTCAAACATTGTCCGACCAGTACTGGCTTGCTGACTCGGACTGTATGTCGCCCCTGCCTCTCGCGGAGACGGTATCCTGTCGGACCGACTCGTGCTCTGGTAGTTCGTGGTCTGTTGGAACGGTCCGGCCAGCATGTCGTCGCGCATCAGCTGCTGGCCAGATACGCGCGTTGCCCAGGCATTCTCGGCCGACACTATGTGGGTCTTGAGCTGCGTGCGCTTGACGCCACCATGATTGTGTTTCGGACGAGATGCTGCTGGAATGCCGTAGGTATCAAACAATAGCGACTGCCTATCATCTCGCGCATCCAATATCACGAGGTTGCTATCCCGAGGTCGTTGTTGCTCGTGGTGGTGAAGCTGCGGCTGCTGAAGCTGATCTCTCGACCCCGAGGCTCCGAGGTGCGGCCCGTTGAAAGTGTTGTACTGCGGCGCTCGGCCGATGGGCGACGCGAACTTGGAGAATGACAGAGGGTCGTTGGCTCCGCCATTGGTCGAGTGTGGCGACACTCCACGCCCTGGGTTGTTTCCTTTGCGCTTCCGGCCAGGGCCAGCGCTGCTGCTCGTCATTCCGGCGCCATTGGCGGTGCTACCGACATTCCGCTGGGCGTTCGTGCCGCCCCTACCAGCTTTAGCGCGGTTAACTTCCTGGTTCAAGCTTTCGAGCGAGCCTGACTCCATCAGGATCTCGGCGGCGCGCTCTCGCACCTTTTTGCTGGGCGGCACTTGTTTGTGATCGTGGCTTCCCGACTTTTGGATGCTGCATAAAGCGATGGCCTTGGACGCGGCAGCAGCGAACTTCTGGATGCCCGGCTCGGTCGCATACTTTGCCATGACTGTCGACAGCTCCGGCAGTCCGTTGAGTCGTAGCACGCGGGAGGCTGCCGCGCCGTTGTTAGCTGTGAGGCTGGATCGATAGTTCGCAAGTAATGTCAGTCTATCTATCACAAGTATTCCCTACTACTGTAGGTATTTTTTCGGAACGCACCACATGATGAGGCTGCCAACGGCGCAGCAGGCCTTCTTGTCGTCGAACGAAAGCGCTTGGCGCAGCAAAAAGAGCAACAGCTCAATCGGCGACGCGTCTCCGCTCATATCCGTCGGTGTCTCATCCGAGCACAGCTCCCACATTGTGTCGCGGTCTCCTAGCTCGCACAGCTCGAGAAGAACTAAAGGATACGCGTCTCCGTCAGCACCAGCCTCCAAACTCCAAAGCGATACTCTTCATATCCGCGGATCGTACCTTCCGTGCCGTAGTAATGTACCTGCCGTGTGTGAACGCTGTAAGTTCGGTGCGCACGCAGGGATGAGAGCACCGCTGACGTCGCTCGCTGGTCCGTTAGCGCCGCTAAGCCGGCTTGCTCCTTCGTGAAGACAGCAAGCGCTCCACATGCTGCTGCCTGAAGGATCGCGTCGTCTGAGAACGCCCTCATGGAGCGAACAATGCGCGATACGACGCCTTCCCCGCGGTCGTTCGCCAGCAAATCGCGCGTGCTGGTGACGGAGAGAAAGCACAACCGCCGGAGCAGCACGAAGGCGTAGCATTGGACCACTGCGTGCGACCGGTGAGTGGCCAGCACGTCCAACAGCAGCATCTCTCCATCGCGGGAGTGTACGAGCGTTGCCGTGTCTTGCGGGAACGCGCGCATCTGTTTCACGAGCGCCGACAGCGCCGACTTGGCGGTGCTGGCGTCGTCAAGACGCGTGCACAACAGCTCGAGCGACTCGAGCGTCGCAACGGTAGATGGGTTGGCACTAGAAGTATCGGGAATGGAGTGTGTCGACGGCGGTGGCGGCTCAAACGCGATTCTTTTGGCCGGCGTGGACGCTGACTCAACGTACTGGACGACGGCTTGGGCTGTTGCTGGTAGGACCGCTGCCTGCGCTCCTCCTTGAGGCTGGCTAGACGCCTGAGCCTCTGCAGAGGTCGACGCGGGTACTTTGGGCTCAACCGGTGCTGCTTCGGTGCTACGAATGCCACCGTCGTCAGCATCTTGGCGTAGTCCCAGAACTGGTTCATCTGCTTCTGGAGTCGAGTCCAATCCGTCTCCACCGACATCATCGCTGCCTCCACCTCCTTTCAAGCTGGTTTCCTCGTCGCCCCTCGCTTCCTCAGGCGGCTCGTGGATATACTCGAGCGGTACGTCTGTCTCGACCTCCGAGTCGTCGTATTCGATCGTGTACAGCCCATTATCCTGCACCTCGGCAATCCTCCCGGCGTACAGCTCGTCGCCGCCGGTGTAGCGAGCGATGACCCGGGTGCCGACGCTGATGTTGCCGGCGGCGTGGGCTCGGACGTATGCGGGTGCCAGTTGGAGCTCCACCTCGCCATCATCGTACAACAGCTCGTATCTCGGCTCGCCGTCCGCCTCGGAGCTTGTGACCGAGCGAACCCGCGCGGGGTACCACACGTCGTCGGTGTTGGCGTCGTACAGCCCGTCCACGCGCGCGCCGACGCAGAACGCGCGTGCCATGTCCTGGCCTTCCGAGCAGCTGGTTGGTTCGGGTATTCGCTAGAGATTGAGGAGCAGTTGTGAGTTTCGACGGCCCAACCGCCGCTGTCGGTGGCGAGCGAGCACGTTGGTTTCGCGACGAATGACATCTTGTGGCAAGACCTGTCCGTCGGTCGCGTGTTTGTTATTAATACCTTGCAGCATGGCGGGTAAAGCAAAAGGCGTGGCCGTCGGTTAGATGGCATAAGCATCCGTGAGAGAGGTATGATACGTATTCAAGGCATCTACTTGGGGCGTGGGAAGAGCCCAAGCATGGGCTTGTGCAGGTGTACCTGGTGGTCGACATGGAGAGGAACAGAACGCGAATGGTAGAGGAAAAAGATGCAAGCGAAATACATGAGCTGGTGTAGTTTTGGATACGTCTTTCACGTCGCAGGTTGGTAGGTGGGTCTCCGTCGCCGGGTGGGTTGTGGTTGGTCTCTTTGCCCGAGTCCGATAGATAGGCGCCCAGCGCGTAAATGAGGGGGTCGACGCATTCGATGGGCACTGTAGGGAGAAGATGGAGGCTTCGCTTGCTCCCCCACCGGTCCAAGTGATCTCCTGTCATGCGCATCGATCGGCTGGACGACGCACACAACTCCCACTCGACTCGCCGACCAGTAGCATGGTCGCGGGATGAACGCGTCAGCTCGTAGACACCATGGGCTGCTGATGCGGAGACGCGAACAATAGCTGCTGCTGTTGCTGCTGCTGCTGTTGCTGTTGCTGTTGCTGTTGCTGCCGCGCCTTGCGTGCGCGCAGGTCGGCGATGAGCTGCAAAACCTGCTGGCGATCGGCCTCGACCTGCGCGATGCGCCGCTCGACGGGCCACTCCTCGAGCTTGAGCTGCATCTTGTTCTGGGCCTCCTCAAGCTCGCGCTTGTCGCTCTCGCGCTTGCGCGCAATCTTGTCCCGCAGGTAGTCGCACTGTGAGACGGCGCAGCGCATGCCCGACGGCGTCGCGCACGTCTTGGCGTGGAAGCAGAGCAGCCCCCAGATCTTGGAGCACGCCTCGCAGCTGGCCGTCCATTCAGCACGAGGGTTGGCGACGCACCGCCTAATGATTCACGGGGAGGAAGGATGCGCACCTCTCGATGGGGGAGACCCTCCGGCGGGGGCCGTAGCAGCGCACGAAGTGGTCAATGCTGGCCTTGACCTTGTGGCAGCGGCCGCTGAACGCCTGGCACTGCGCGTCTGGGCACGCGGCCGCGTGCACCAGCGCCTCGTTGTACACGCGGAACTTCTCCTCGTGCGAGTTGGCGCCCAGGCTCGCGCGCCCGCCGGCGCCCATGTCCACGTCCATGTCGACGCAGCCGATGAGATAGCAGAGGAGCGGAGAGGACTCGCGAGTGAAGCTGCTTTTGGCGCGGCGGCGACAATTGATAGGGGATTTGTATGCTCGTTCTCCTGGGGTCGCGCGGAAAAAACGACGACGCAGCAGTTTGTGACCATCACTCTAAGACGAGCCGAGTCGAGTCGAGTCGAGCCGAGCCGAGCCGAGCCGAGCTCAGTGTTCAAGCCAAGAACAACTTGTCCAGCATGGCAATTGAGTACGAGCGCGTTAGAGAGGTCACCTTATGGATAGCGCACACCAAGGCGTGGCTGGCTCTATGTATTTACAGTAGAGCGCATCGACTACAGCGTGTGCAGCTTACACAGCTACTTATTTGCAATGTGTCTGCATCCTACACAGTCTCAAACCTTCCAAACAAGCATCGATAGTCCTGAACGGAACAGGAGCGTCATGAACCAGAGCCAAATCTAACGAGGTCTTTCCTTCCTACACACAGCTGGTGGTTTCGTAGTATGGAGAGGATCGTGAAAACCCCTTCTTCACAGAAAATCCGAAGAGATCCCTCGACCCCCATGCTCGCTATTGGCGCGCTAGCCTCAACCCGGTATCCACGGACAGGAAACCGAGTCGTTCGAGGAGGCCGCACGCCATATACATAGATCCATACAAATACGAACAAGAGTAGTGATGCCGGGGAGCGCGATACATTGTACATGAACAGCTCCGCGGAACGGTAGGTGCTGTCGAGTTGTGGCTGCAATCGCGCTTGTTCAGAAGTGCAGTCGGGATCCCAGCAACTTGCCGACGGCAACACGACTGGTGTCGCGCCACTGATGGCATTTTGAACCGGTTCGGACTACGTTGGTGTCGGTTCGGTTCACTAGGATTGACGTCATTGGTTAGGAGCACAGAATTTTTAGCAAATCCATCTCACGGACCGTAGATGATCCAGAGGAATGATGGTCGATTTTTATACAATTCGGGACAGATTTGGGAAAAAAGCGAAAAGCTCATAAAATTTTTACAAATTTGTACCCAAATGTGCTACGGAAAAGCCCCACAAATTACTAGTTTTCAGATCAAAATTATAATGGATTACGAGCTAATTACATATTAGATAAACTGCCAAAAAGTCAATCTTGGGATATGATTCATGTTGGATGGTACAGCGCTTTACAAATATTTATCGCATTATCATTCCCACATGTTTGATTTCTCATGCACAATCGCTCGAAATGCAGAGACACATTTTTTGGCAAATCCTGCTGCATTATAGAAACATCTCCATCTCGCCATTTATAATACTAGCCAAGTGGCGGCCGCTTCGCGCCCGCTTGAGTTCTGTTTGAAGTGTACCCCGTGTGCCTCACCCCCATCTACCTCCCCCTTCCGGAGGGAGCGCCTCGCTTCGCTCGGCTACAGCACACAGTACAATAGGGCAGGCCCCAACGCATTTGTACCTCTTTTAGTTAGAATCTACTAATCGGGAGTAATTTGGTGTGGTGCGTATACTTGCAAATTGTATAGGGGTCCACTAATCCAATGCGCCAAAACAGCTTCACACTATTCTCTCGGATATATTAGACTAGCCGAGCGGCGCCCGCTACGCGGGCGCTGTGTTCAGGTTTCATCCTAGATGAATTGTACTCTACAATTCCTTCCAAATCGACATCATGCAAGCAACCCTTCCAATTCTTAATCGTATGTCAAAACTAATATAAGTAGTAAGTATAGTATAGTTTGCCTACCACTTTTTGAAAATTACCCCATCCCCTTTCTATATCACACCTCTCAGGCCCAATCCCTACCCTGTCATCCCTAAGAACCCCTTTTCGCTGTGAAAGGGGTTAGGCCACCTCTACCTAATTTAGTTACTACTAGCCGAGCGGCGCCCGCTACGCGGGCGCTATGCCAAGAGATAGCCACAAGTGGGTGAAATGGACACTCAAATATGTATTCAAGATTCTTAAGTGTGGCCTAAGCTCTCGAAAATGCAATGCGCCGAGCCTAACCGTAGAAGATCTGGCGGTACACGATGTTCTTCTTGTACACTCTGTCGCGCTCGTCATCGCCGCCGTCGTCAGGAACCAAAATCTTGATCGCCTTTCGCGAAGTCACACGCGACAGTGCCACATAGAGCTGGCCGTGAGAGAACACTGGAGTCCGAAGGTAGAGCCCCAAGTGGTGGATCGACT